>JASTUB010000245.1:0-25097 GCA_031124825.1 Saccharomycopsis vini
AAGACTTTAGTGCTTTATATATCTTTATAATCCTTATATTTCTTTACTTACTTTACAGACCTGTTGTAAATTCATTATGATATAGTTTTAATGGTAAAAAAATGTACGAATTTTGGCCTATTTGATCATAAAATATTTTTTATTATAGCTGTTTGTTGTTTTACGTAACTCATTTGTTTTCTTCTTTTTTCTTTTATCTGGTCCTCAATTTTTAATTCTTCCCTAACTTTTATTTCATTTATTATTAACTATTGTTAAATTTATTTCATTTTATTTTAATTTCCTATAGTCTTATTATACATGAGGGGTTTTGTTTTTATCATTCTATTCATTATAATGGTAATACCATCAGTTTTGTTTCTCTATGAGACAGAACTTATGTTCTTTTTTAGGTTTTCTCCCCTTATTTAGTGTAAAAATTTTTCATTTATTATAAGATTTTTTGTGATGGTAAAAAAAAAAAAAAAAATGAAACTAGACTACTGAAAAATTTAAAAAATCTTGGAAATTTAGCATACTACGCTTGAGAAATAACAATATTGAAATTCTTTATAATATTGAAAATTTAACAAAATTAAAGGTTCTCAATGTTAGTCACAACTGTTTGAATAGCTGGAAAGGTCTTAATAATTTACCAAATTTTAAGAATCTTGATTTGTAGAATAATCGACAATTACTGAAGATTCATGTGTCATTAAGCTATCCTAATCTTGTTGTTCTTGATTTAAGATGTTGTTTATTCTGCAAGCTTGAAAATGTTTTTAATGTTCTTCCACTTGAATATTTGGGTTTTAAACGAAACGCCCATATGATAAATAAATTGTCATTTGATTACCTTTGCATAATATCTGGTAACGCTTATTTTTCTAGTCATCTACTGTACATATAATTGTAGCTTTGGGTTTGTGTAATAGCCTCTATGCTTGCTATGTATATATAACCCATTTGTCGATGATAGAAAGTTTTTTGATATTTTTGCCCCACACAAAGAATAAAAAAAAAAAAATGAGACAAAAAAACAACATAATGAACAAATGTTTATTTATTTTCCAAGAATTTTTTCAATTCTATCATTGAGTAACTTTTCACTTTTGATTCTAGCAACAAGAAACTCTGGAAATTTCACCAGACCAAAAATTGGCAATGGAACTTGACCAATTCCTTTTTCAGGACCAATTGAAGCTAAACATGGTTGTTTTTTAATTTTATATTCTTTGAACAGAGAAGAATTACCAGAGATGAATGTTTCTATATTTTGCTTTAATATATTTGCATGCTCGTCTCTGTATATAGCTCTTTTACCTGGAAAATCATTAATATCACCCAAGGCAAAAATGTTTGGATAATTCAAGGTTTGAAATGTTTTTTTTATTTTAATAAACCCTCTATTATCAGTATCCAATTTATTCAAATAATTTTTTGGAATATTACCTTTTGGACCAGTACAATTGTAAAAAAGATCCACATTTTCAATTTTTGAGTTTTCTAGTTGAGAAATTTTGGAGGCTGAGTTAAAAAATGCTCTTTAATTGAATACTAATTTGATTCCCATTTCTTTCAAATGGCTTTCCGCGCTACTTCTTATACTATCCAAGTAACTAGAATCAAGAACATTTTCATTTGAATGAACACAAATAATTTCTTTTTCCCCATTGGAAATTTCATTCTTAAAAGTATAGCCCAACTCACCTGCTAATTCTAGACCGACAAAACCTAAACCTGCAATAACAACTTTTTTTGCATTTTTCAATTTCAATATTTCATTATCGATATAAGCCTGCATTGAATCAATAGAACTGCCGAAATTTTGAGTGGCGATTGGGTTATCCCATTTGGAACCAGTGGCAATAACAAGAATATCATGTGGAATTATCTCTTGAACATTTTTGAATGTAGCTACTTTTATTTCTTTTTCGGTGAAGTCGAGGATTTCTTCAACCTTTAATATATTGATATTCTTGGAGACTATATCAGATAGAGGTCTTGAGACATCCTTTGAAGTGAAACCACCAGTTACTAGTCTATGAACGGCAAGTAAATTGAAAGAAAAATCTTTATTTGCAATCAAAGTCACTTGATATTCTGGGTGTGATTTAGATAACAAATTGGCCGCGTAATTACCAAAAGTTCCAGAACCGACAATTGTTATTTTAGTTTTCGAAGATTTCATTTTATAATTCAAAGATAAATGCAAAAGATTGTTAACAAGATTTCCAGCTTCAGCTATATTTCGAAGATTTAGAACTGACTATTGCAAACTGACGAGTTTTATATATAACATTTTTTATACCATTCTTATATATATGAGTAGTTATAACTTGGTGCTGACATGATAATTTTACATTACAAATCAAGGTCTTTTGTTCTTTAACCCCGACATTGTTTTATTTACCGCTCCGTGCATATCAAAACCAGCGGGTTTCTCAAATCTTATTTCCGACATCCATATGAATGGTATTCTTTAAAAATCTCCGCTAATCTCCGCAATTCTACAAATTTTTTGTGATAATTTCTAATCTCTAATAGTCAAATCCATAGTACTGTTAATAATCATATAATGGCTTATTAATTATGACATATATAAAACTAAATATAATCTTTTTATCTTGAACTATTCTTTTCTTTATAAACTTATTTTTTCATCCCATTATTGGCTCATTAAATCCTTTAAAATGGTTGACTTTCTTACTTTTTTAAATCTAACATGAAACAATTCCCGTCTCCTTGTTTAATATCTCTCCTTTTCCCATCTTCTCGTACTTGATCTAACCAAATTTAAACCTATCCATTTAACGGTCGTTTTATGTTATTCATTTTTAAAAATACTAAAATGCCCAACTCTTCCTGTTCAAAATACTCTACACTCCGTTGAAGCTTTTTTTTCGTGATCAGAAACTCTTGTTGCTATATATCCGTCAAAATCGGCCGAGATAAGACATTCGGAAAAATGTCAATAACACAAGTTGATATTAAACATACAATCAGTTCCATCGAATCCACTGACCCCGACAACATAAGGGTCCCGCTCCTCAAAAGAGTAATCAAGAAAAATTTGATATAGACACAGGTACGGCCCCACCAGCTTACTAAATATCGTAGGAAAATTTTTGGAGAAAATTATTCAAAATAAATTACACAAAGTAGAACAAGTATTTCCAGATAGACAATTTGGAGCAAAATGCTGATTTGCTGCTACTGATGCTTTAGAAGTCTTATTACAAGACATAGATATGATTGATTTCGAACTCAAGTTTTAATCTTTTTTTTTTTTCGACACGTAAAACTAGATTTATATTAAAATCTATACATATGTTATATAATTTGCTATTACGGGGAAAATCTTCAAAAGATCAAAATAAAGTTGATCTCAACTTTATTTTGAGTGAGAATTTTAATTTTTTTTTTTTTTACTTTAAAAAAGATTCGTACATTAATGAACTGAACTTAAAATTTTTTTTTTTTTACTTTCAAAATTTTTTTTTTTACTTTCAAAAAGATTCGTACATTTATGAACTAAACTATATACTAAATAGAGGGGAAAACCTAACAAGGACATCAAAAAAATTTTTTTTTTTACCATCACATCAAAAAAATGTGTGATAAAATGACCATTTATAAAGTTAAAGTTATTTATATCAAATAAGGTCCCTTGGCCCAGTTGGTTAAGGCGTGGTGCTAATATCAACCTGAAAAGGTAATGTTACGCCAAGATCACCAGTTCGATCCTGGTAGGGACCATAATTTATATCAAATTATTTTTGTTTGATTGCTGGCAAGAGTTTGAGTTTCATAAATTAAGAGAAGACGTCTTATGATAAAGGTAAAATCTGATGATCTTCAATCTGTTACCAGTTTTGGTCTGTCTGATATAGAAAATTGCCTCTTAAAGCAACTTTATCTATATAGGAGATTTTGATGAAAGTTCTTATTGATAGAACGATTCAATGAAACTTTTCAACATTTTGGTTACACCTTGAATATTGAAAGGATATTTATTTAGTTACTTACAAGAAATTCTTTGAATTCTCATAAATTTTTAACCAAGATTCATCGATAGGTGCAAGTCATGAAATACCAAAACTGCTTCTTTTGTCTATGTTACTTTTTAAGTATTCAAGAAATGCAACCACTACATCTTTAATAAAAAAATTGTCAGTACGTAAGTGAAAGAAACAGCTTTGAATCAGAATCCTATCTTACAACAGAATTGTTTGATTTAAGTTGACAACTGTGATGACCCCAATTAATTAATATTTACACCATGCGAATATATAAATTGCCCTTTGTGTTTTCGATGCGCAACATTCCCAACATCAAACTCCCAATTTTATTCATTCATTGCTTGCTATTTAAATTTAACATAAATTTAGTTGCTGACTTGATAATTTAATTGTATATTAATTTCGTCATTAGGAAAATATTAATTTCGTTATTAGGAAAATACTTTTTATGAAAATATATTGAAAATTATTAAATTTAAATTAAGGAAATAAAATAAAATGTTTTTTGACATACCAGATAATATAGAGAAATCTTTGTCTGCAGAATTCCTGAACTTGGGATACAACGAGAAGTTGTCTAATGATTTTTGGTTGTCTCTTGAGAGAATCTTTGATATTCAGAAAGGGAAAATAGAAATTTCTTTTGATGATAAAAATGATGATACCATAGAATATAATTTTTTTACTTGAGGTAAAACAGGATTGATTTGGGTTGGGGTAGAATTAGATGAGCCATTGGGTAAGAATGATGGAAGTGTCAAAGGGAAAAAATATTTTGATTGTCAAACAAAACTTTTAATGGTGAAATTATATTATCACAATATATCCAATTGAAAGAAAATGAATATGAGGAAATAAGAAATGCTGTTGAATATTTCAGTGGGTATGCATCTTGTGCAATTTACAGTCTTGCACGCTCAAAATATGGAATTAAAGAAGCTTCGTTCGATGATATTAAAAATGCATGTAATTCTTTGATTTCCAAAGCTCTCTTAATTTTAAATCCACCAACATTAGCATTTGATGAAAAGCTATCAGAGCCACCAAGCAAAATACAAAAACTCAACCTTCAAAACATGACAAATGAACTGTTATATCAAAAAGAGTGTGCTTCTGCAGTATTAAGTGTCAATAGAGCATATAAGTTCTACCATTTTATTACCTTTGAATGTAAGGGTGATGCACTTGCAAAAAAAATAAATGAGTGGATAGTGAAGTTTAGTTCTATTATAATCAAATGTCCTACTGCACCATTGTACTCTAACAAAGGAGGAAGATATGAACAATGTGTAGGCGATTATAGGTTTTTAGGATATTTTGAGGACGCGTATCTCAAAAACATTATTTATTTTTTATGTTCAATAATGACTGATAGAAAAATGATGTATACTTACATGCACTCTATAGATTTCAATTCTATTGAAACTAAAGCATACAGCATGATACTAGACTATGGTGTTGGTCAAAAACGGATTATTACCAATTGATCTAAAAATTTTACGCGGATTGGACCATTATTTTAAAGACGTTTCACTTGCAAGCAAAGAAAATATTGAAGATGAAAAAAATGTGGGAATTTTCAAAGGAACAAGATATTTAGATTCACAAATATTTTATAAATCTTTAGCTTCAGTTCAATAGGTGGCATCATTAGTGATACGCAAAAGTTTTTTTTATTTATGTTAGACATCAGCGAAATGACCAATTTTGTTGATACTTATAATTTATCATATAATGATGGAATCTGCCAGTCATTCTTTGAAGCTCTTGATAAAAAACTACAAAATTATTTAGATGAAAACCTTCGCAATCGATCGCAAAACACGTAAAAGCAGACTAGGTACAGCATTTGAAACCTTCAATAACATTGTGCCATTAGACGTTGAGCAGCAGGATATAGAAGACATTTTTTGTGATACTGATATAATTCAAAGGTGCTCAACCTTTTTGAAAATGAAAAATGGAAATATAACAAAGATTTTTGATCCATTGAGATTCCCACAAGTTTATGAAACAGACGAAGGTTACAGGATTGAAGAAGAAGATTCAGTTTGCAGTTTTGAACAAATTTGCCCATATACTACGTTCATAAAAATATATTCAGAATACCTTTTTGAAAAAATAGATTCAGATTACAGCCTCGAAGAAAAGGTTAAGTTGACAATTGATTTATTTCTTAACGAGGTATTTTTTTTAATAAAATTACAAAATCTCAATATTCGTCCCAAATTAATATCAATTGGAATGTTGAACAAACAGTCTACAGAGGAATTAACAGCTGGAGACTTACCAAGATTTTCTGAAAATCTTAACCCAAAGAATCCGGATTTCTTAGGGGGACTTTATATCACAATGGAATTTATAGAGAATTACTGGCCTTTTATAAATGACGAAGAGGAAGATCTCAGAAATGATTTAGAGCTCTTGTTCAAGGCAACTCAAAAATTAATTCAACTTCACAAAAACAATATATTTCATTGTAATTTGCAGCGATCAAGCGTCATCATTTCAAAGGGGGATTTCCATTTTAACAATTTTGGACTTTCTAAATGCTTAATAGGAAACACAATTGACAATCCTATTGCAAGCGAAATGATTAGAGATAACGGAAAAACCTTTGGTGAAGTAATATATGAGGATATCCATAGTCTAATGATCTTATTTACTAGAAGATTGGACAGGGAAACTTCTCAAGATAGTTTAGTTCTTGCATTACGCTATATTTGCAAAAAATTGAAGCGTAGTCAGGATGCCAATTTTCACTCAATGAAAAAATTGAAAGCTACAATTGAAAATTTGAAAAACGATTCGGTTCTGGTTGATGAGATTATCAGGATTATAATTGCTATTGAAATCGATGAAGATTATACCTCCAAAGAAATTCCACCAGTTAACCTTAAATTCTATTATAAATATATAGAAATGGTTATTCAAAACGCCTGAGAGTGTGCTTATTGTCTATTTTTTTTCAGTTTTTGTTTTAGTTTCTTTTTTTTTTTTTTTTTTTTCCACAATTAAGGAAAATAATAGGGAGGATAAGGGTATGTCGTTTATATTTACTTGATGTATGTTTTTATTATAGCTTTTTTGAAAGGAAAATTTTTATAACTAATGTAGAGTTTTCGAATGGCCTAATTTTTTTTCAAGATGATGAAATTCTGTATGATTTGAAAAAAAAAAAATATTCTGCAACGTTTTTTCTGCTTCGGAAAATTTCCCCACTAAAAATTTATGGTAGAAAAGTGTACGCACCAGTTTGGGGGTCTTTTTTTTTTTTTTTTTTTTTTTTTTTTTTATTTTTCCTTTAAGAAGAATTATAATTTTTCTGAACAATCTTTGAGGTTTTTCTGTCAAATTTTTGAAATATAATATATTTATGCACTCTAAGTTGATACTGTTGGATTTTGACCATAGTAAATAATAAATTGAGTCGCTGATTATTTCAATGGAATTTCTATAACCGGACATAGTCCCTATAACGGCTATCAACCCCCACATGCATTTGCAGTCTTCAACATTGCAAGCATGTTATTATATTTGCACTTCATTAGTCATTACCAGGTGATTGAAAATTTTCAATAGAATTGTTTACAAAACGCGCCACAGTCAAAAATAGATCTCGAAGTACTTTGTTCTTGTCGTTATTTTTATTATATATAAATATTGATATATAAATATTGATATATTTCCAACATGAAGCATGTATAATTGCACATTGTATAATTGTACATTGTATAATTGTACTACTTGTAAGTCATCTCCTTGGCAAAAACCTTTCATCCTCTCTATTATTATCGATGTCATCATCCGAGAAATTTGAAAAGCAATCCGACTACGAAATTCGTAGTACTGAAGATTTGAATAATCTCAATAATGATGAGCAAAAATTGTTAAGTTTAGGATATAAACAAGAATTCAAACGTGAATTTGGACTCTTGACCACCTTTTCGGTTTCATTTTCAGATATTGGATTACTTCCTTCGATTGCTTCCGTTTTGACTTATGGTATTGGTTATATTGGTCTTCCAGGAATTACATGGGGTTGGATAATTGCTTGTACCGGTATTATTAGTGTATCTCTTTGTATGGCAGAATTGGCCTCCAGTACACCTACTAGTGGAGGGTTATATTATTCTTCTTTTGTTCTTGCTCCTGAAGGTTGGGGCCCATTTTTTGCTTGGATCACAGGTTGGAGTAATTGGTTAGGACAAGTAACTTGGGTTCCTAGTATTAGTTACTCATTAGCACAAATGATTTACACTTTGGTTAATATCAATAATGATTCTTTTGATGCCAAAAATTGGCAAGTATATTTATTAACCGTTCTTATTATGATACTTGCCTCCATTGTTTCTTCATTACCTTCCAAATTTTTAGCAAGATTCAATTATTTCACCATGGTTATCAATGTTGCCAGTTTGTTCATTGTATTCATTGGATTATTGAGTGGTAATAAAAGAGAAGGTCCAAAATTTAATTCCAACGCCGAGGTTTGGTCAAAATTTAGTAATCAAACAGAGTGGCCAAATGGAATAGCAGTTTTAATGTCATTTTTGGCAGCTATTTGGACCCATGCAGGTTTTGATGGATCATTTCATTTATCAGAAGAATGTAAAAATGCCGAAATTGCTGTTCCTAGAGCCATAGTAATGACAACTTGCCTTGGGTCTAGTTTGGGATTTATCTTTTTATTAGCTATTGCTTATACTCTTACCGACCTTGATACTGTTGTCAATGATTCTTTGCCATTTGCTAAATATTGCGAATTAGTTGTGGGAAAAAATGTTGCCTTAGGTTTTGTCTCGTTGGTGGCAATTTGTACATTTTTTATGGCTTGTTCTTGTGGTTTAGTTGCCAGTAGAGTTTGCTTTGCTTATGCTAGAGATGGTTGCTTTCCTTTTTCCTCATATTGGAGTAAAGTCAATCCTATCACAAAGACTCCTGTAAGGGCAGCATGGGGTAATTTTTGCGTGGGAATTTTGTTATGTTTATTGATGTTTAATGATGCAGCTATCAGTGCAATTTTCTCATTGGGGGCTTCTGCTGCTTATATTGCCTTCACTATTCCTGTTGTCTTAAGAAATACACTGGCTCGTCACAAGTTTACCAAAGGTCCATGGAATTTGGGAAAGTTTTCTCCTTTTATTGGGGCTTATGCTATTGCTTACGTTCTGTTAATGATAGTTATTATGTGTTTCCCAGCTACAAAAGGTGACGATTTGAGTGCTGAAAATATGAATTGGACTGTTTTGTGTTATTGGGGTCCAATGTCAATCTCTATTGCCTGGTATTATTTTGATGCTCGTAAATGGTTTAAAGGACCTAAACGCTACACTGATGCTTTGAATAACTCAGCAAAAGCGTAAGTACCTTTTTTTTTTTACTTTCAATTAATTATTAATTTTATAGCTTTTTGTTTTTCTCCCTTAATTTTCCTTGACCAAATATATACAAATCCTAAGTGTACTTAAAGGTGTTTTCACTTGTAACTTCCCTTTCAAACTAATTGCAATATTCTAAAAATTCTTAAAAGATAGCGTGGCTAAGTGAAAGTTGAAAAGTTGACACATATTTTAAATCACAAACAAGCTATAATAAAAATCTACCTGTAGGCAAATTAAAATTATTTAAACATTATAGCTTCAATAACTTGGGTAAATCAGAAATTAGTTAACTTTACACTCTTGGAAAAATGTTTTGTATTCTTGGTCTCTAAGATGAATTTTAACACCACGGCAAATTTATAATTTATTATATGAATTTGATTTAACCAGAAGACACACAGAAGTTTGGTGGTCGAACTATATATATTAGCAGGAGAATGAAAGAAATTAAATTTTTTTGAAAGTGTGAGTATTTTTGCATAAACCCCCCGGCCCCCTTTGAAAGAAAAGTATATTATATTTAAATTCGGGTTATTCACAGTATCCAATCGCCATTATTATCGATGGTATTATATTATAAGTGGAATAGAAAAACTTGATTTTGAAGATGTTGGGTTTGTTCAAACTGCTAGTCCCAAGCTAAACACATCTTGAATATATATCGGAGAATGCCTTGTATTATTATTAGACCGCTACGCACCATTTTCTTTGCTATTGAGATGTAAATAAGTCAATTCACATATGTTTTGACATTAAATCTTGTTTAGTGCATTTTCTTATCCTTATTATTATTTTTTTTTCTTTTTTTTGTCGCCAAATTTTTTAAAGATCTTTCCAAGATTATTGACGATGACTTGTTTTTTTTTGTTGTATCATAAAGTGAAAAGGTGAAAAAAAAAAATGCAAACCCTGCACTCACTTCTTAATGATAACCATATACAATTTATGTCTTTCTTCCAAGGTGCTCTTTCGGATATTTTATAAGATGAAAAATTAGCGATCGTATATATTTAGTAAGTCGCTTTGATTTGCTAATGGTGAAATAATAATATGTTCCTTTCTAAAACTTCCAATTTGAAGAAAGCAATTATGATGAAGTGAGAGAGGCTGTTGATCATTTTACCCTGATTATTGTTTCTCGAATTTTTTCTCTACTAATTTCATACTATTTAGGTTTTTAATTTATCCTGGATTATTCAAGTAGTCATCTATTTAGCAGATGTTTTTTTTGATGAAATAGTCAAAAATGAAGGATGCGAGATTCGAACTCGTGAATACCCAAAAATACAGGTTGTGGTTGGTTGTTGTCATGGTATGACATTGCCATATTATGCAAATTTTAGAGTTTAAAAGCTTTTTTAATTTTAAATCCGCCAAACAAAACAAAAGAAATGTTAATTAAACACTCCGAAAAAATTTCTAATGCCATCGAGGCAGGAGGAATCAGCCGAGGTAACAGAAACCGCTATCATCAAAATTCGAAGAAACTTATCTTTAGTCTATTGTTTCTATTTTAGATTCAATGTGTGATTCAAATATTGAATTGAAAGATAGTTATTCCACAAAGTTCACTTTCGAAGATAGAGTATACACTATGTTTCCGGATCATGTTATTTTTTGAAAATAGCTTGACGCCAATCGAAACTAAAGTTCTAGGTATTTTGGAAAAGTAATTTGAAGATACATTTCCTCCTACCAAAAAAAAAGTTGAAGATACAAGCAATAAGGGCAACTTCCAGGTGGCTAAATATCCTGATTCCCAAATATTTTGCCAGTGTAATATGGCCTGTTGTTCTAAAGGGGTATGATCTCCGATACCAAAAACTTCCTTTTGGTCATGCTAGAAATAAGCGAGCTCACAAACTTCGTTGATACTTATGGTAAAACTCTTTTTTCCAGAAATCTTAACCAAAAAATATGAAGTTATATGGAT
Organism: Saccharomycopsis vini; assembly: GCA_031124825.1. Classification (NCBI taxonomy): domain Eukaryota; kingdom Fungi; phylum Ascomycota; class Saccharomycetes; order Ascoideales; family Saccharomycopsidaceae; genus Saccharomycopsis; species Saccharomycopsis vini. The sequence continues at coordinate 11,319 of JASTUB010000245.1, forward strand.
GAAAATGTCAATATATACAATTTTAAAACTCATGACACTTTAAAACTAGGAGTGTTGAAAGTGGACTTGCTCTATCTAAGCACTGAAGGTGAAAATGAATAAAGGATTTCAATCACATTAAAAATATTAATACTTTTTAACCAACTCATAAAAATGAACAATCTATATCAAGATTTGTTATCACGCCTTTACAAATGCATTACAAAAAAGTTATCAACATTTCAGTAGAAGAATCGCCAAAAGCCCAAAAAATCAATAGGAATATATTATTCACAAAGAACCAATAAAATATAACACGCCTCTGCATATATTCTTATCTGAATTACTCATAAATCTGATTTGTAAGATGATTTCGCTCTACCATTGGTTTTTCAGTCTTAGAATTAAATCCTTTGATGTCAAAAAATGTTTATTAACCATTTTCATTATTTTCATCTTCCAAAACCAAACTTTGGAACATTTCTACCACCATAATCATCATCTTCATCACTATCACCATTCACTGGAACAGAAAACCCTGATGTTGATGATGCTTTTCTATTAATACTACTGCTTCCAAAAGTTGGTACAGTATTCTCCTCTTCCTCCTCATCATCGTGATCTGATTGATCATTAACAAAAAGTTGCTGGGAATTTCCTTTTCTTTGTGAAAAAACTGGTTGAACATTTTCAACTTCATCGTCATCATTGGTATCATCAACCGCTGTTTTTTCAGGTTGTTTTGAGCTTTTTGGATCATATAAATCAAATGTAACATATTCTTTATAAACATTATTATTGAATGATGCAGACTTTAGATTGGTGCGATTTTTTTTCGTGTTTTTAATAAAACGTTTGAAATTTTTCCTAGTAGACCAATCAGTATAATCACCTTTGTTTGCACCATTATTAATAGCATTATTAACTATCGGATTTTTTCGACGCAATTTAACAGACATTTCTTCAATTTTAATCCTGTCTTTGATTTTATTAATTTCTTCTTTATTAGATTCTCCTTCTAATAATGGTCCAACTTCATAATTAATTTTTTTCTCTTCTTGTCTTTTGGCACGATGAACAGCCTCTGCAAAGTTGAGAATTTTATTTTGCGCTTTATTTTCCAATTTTGAGGATTCTGATTTCGGTGTTTTCTCTCGTGATGATGATATTGACACTGATTCAGAAGCTTTCATTGATAGTTCCGGGTTGTCCAATGTGTCAATAACTTCTAACACTTCACCTATACTCACTGCATCATCATCATTTTCATTATTATTATTAATGTTCTTTGGAACATCTCTTGCTTGAGAAATAGAATCTTTTTTTGAAATGGTGTTTTCTTCTAATTCAATTACTTGCAGAATATCATTATTTGGTGGATTAATATTTTCATGAAATGTAGATTTGTCTTCTGCACCCACCTTATTTTGTTGGGGCATCATTGGGGTGTTTTCCTCTGATGGCTTGACAGTTTCTTGGGTGATTCCAAAAAAATCATCAAGTGTCACTTTAGGTTTTCTCTCGCGTCTTCTTCTCTTATTCTCATTTTTTTGAAAACTTTGAGTTGAAATATCCATTAATTGGGGTTTTGATTCTTCATTGTAATCATTGTCATATTTTTTGTTATTTATGGAATCTTCAGGCTTTACTGCAAGATCTTCTTTTTTAGGAGTTTCTGGTTCGGGAGTATTTTCAACAGAAATTCCATATAAATCATCTATAGTTCTTTTTACTCTTTTTCTTTCGCGTCTTTTTGGCCTTATTGATTGACTAGCACCCGATTCACTAACAAGAGGTTTTTCGATAGGATTACTATCAGTGTTTGGAATTTCAGTAGGGCTGTCATCGGCAGAAATTTCAATAGGATTTTCCTCGTTTAAATTTTCAGTGATTGGCAGTTTCATTGATTCTTCAAGTCCTCCTAAATACATTGACATTGGATCATTAAGTTTAGTTCTTATTCTTCTTTTATGCTTTTCCGCTATAGGCTTATTTTCTATCAATGCTTCTCGATCTTTATGGTCTTCATTAAAACTAATTTGATCTGTTTCCAGTGGTTTTTTCAAAAGAATCGAAGCATTTGATTGCTTAATAGCGTCAAAGAATTCTTTATGAGTTGATAATCCAATTCCTAATTTGAATGCTGTCTTTTTTAAGATTTTATAATACAAAGCTTCAGTTTTGTTGTTTCTGTCAATAGTAAGGTTTTTAATTATCACCAACTGTTGATGCGAATGTTTAACATTTTCACAAAAGGAGAAGAGTTTGTCGATTCCAGATTTAACTATTGATCTAGGATCATCTTTATCTTGAATATTCAAATGTTGATCTAAATCAAATAATACTGTTTTACCTCCAGCATATTCAATTGTTTCTTTCATGTTATTATATTGGATTTGATTAACAATTACTACTGCTAAATTTTTAAAAAGAGAAGACCTAGATAAATCTATTTTATAGGAAGAATCTTGAATATAATTTTCATAATTAGGGAAATTCTTTGAATAATTGTATTCTAATAAATTTGTATTTGAAGGGACTTCTCTACCAGGGATTTTCAAATCTTCTTTGAAATAATCTTGAGAATTAATTAGACTTGATAATTTTTGCTTGATCGATTTAACAAACTGAGGATCAATGATTTTTAAACCTTTGACCAAAGCCAAAGTTAAACTTGTTGATAATTTTTCATTTTTCAAAAAATGGGTGGTTTGATCATTAACGATTGGATAATACTGAATATTTATTTGCTTTAGATTATCATCAAGAAATTTCTGAATAGAAATAGCATTATTATTATTACTGTTATTGATTTTATCATCACCAGAAAACCCAATAATTATTGGGTTCCATTTTAATTCCAATTGAATCATTCCTTTATTTTTAGAACCAATTAAAATTTTCAAAGGAGAAAAGTTATAAATCACAGTTTTTGGATTTTCAGGAGATTGACGGAAAACATCAGTATCATTAATTATCATTTTTGCTCTACCTTTGATAATTAATGTTATGGGAGGTGGAGAACTATCTCCATTTGGATCAATTGTTGATGTTTTTAAGATAAATTGTTCAGCGCTAACAAAGTTTGAAGCACCAACTTCTGTCTTTTGAAGACATATATCCACTAATACAGATTAGTATATATGTATATTGTAATAATAATAATAATAATAATAATAATAATAATAATAATAATGAAAATACGAAGAGTTTCGATGACAAGAATACCTACTTACATTCTGGGTTTCTACCAATGATATAATCCTTATTGGGAAGGATCAATTTTTGATGAACCACTAAATGAAGGACGTTAGTAACGGAATATATTGGGAGAAGAAGGGCTATGAAACACGAGAATGAATATTATCGACCTACCGTTATCTTCAATTAAACTTGGAACATTGAGTATCCACATTCTATTATGGTAAAGTGAAGTATTATATTACCACTTTTGGGGCTTAGTATCTTTTAATGTGTGATTCTCACCAATTATTGCATATCAAGTGATGATAAAGGAATGGTTGTTAATATTGGATTTACAGATAAAGAAATAGGTGATTTTGTTGCTGTTGAATGTTATTGTTACTATTATTATAATAAAGTAGAAAGTGGTGTGAATAATCTATTCGCGCCTATTTACGGAATTCCATTGCCACTCAGATTTTTGTTTTGCCGTAAAAGAAAAAAAAAAAAAAAAAAAAAATTGTGACTCGCTTTCTGAAAATCCCTCTCTGCTCTCTTTTTTCTCTCCACAAAAAAACCACAAGAAAAAAAAAAAAAAAAAAAAAAAAAGATTGAGAAAATTTTCCGGGGTGAAGGAAGTTTTGCATCCGTTTATAATTTATATAAATATAGAATATCTATATCTCCCCATGTTTTGAGAATATTAATACTTTTTTTTTTTTTTTATTATTAATTTTTTTCTTTACTTGGCATTACTTTTGTATTATATTTTTAACATATAATGAGTTTCTTTAATACTGATGCTTGTGGTGCTGCCTCAAATGGAGTATCCAAATTAACAAGTTTCACCACCAATCAAAATAATGTTCTCAATAATGGCAAGAATCTTCATCAAAACGTCTCTGCCACGTTTAACAATCAACCTTTTGCAAGCAATAGTTTGAATACTATTGATAATAGATTGGAAACAGATTTTGCAAGATTTTCTCAAGTTGGATCAAATGACATAAAAAGAATCAACCCAGCGCCTTTGATCCACCACCACCACCACCACCAACAACCACCTGCTGCTGCTGCTGCTGCTGCTGCTGCTGCTGCATCAACTTGGATGAAAGATTTCACGAAAATGAACAGCAATAATCAAGATATGAATAATCAAGGGTTTGTTAATGCCACTGCTAATATGGAATATCAATCTACATCTAATCCTTTGACTAATTTTTATCAACAATCACGCCTGTATACAAATTTATTTGGGTTGAGAGATAATATGGCATCATTACAAACCCAATTTCAAAATAATTTATCATTATATCCAAATAATATTCAAAGAGAACCATCATTTCAAAACTTGACTGAACATGATCAATTACATCGTCTTGAAAAACATAACACTTTTGAGCTTGATTTTGATGATGATATTTTCGAACAAGCATTTTTGGAAGTTGAACAACAAGTTGAGCAAAAACAACAGCAACAGCAACCTGCTGCCCATGTTATGGTTCATCCAGAAAATGATATGATTTCTTCGGTAGCCACTAAAATATCCAAAACTATGGAAGATTTTAGCAACAAAGACTCCAATATTATGGGCAAAAAATTTCAAGAATCAAGTTTCTTAAAAATGATGCAAAACTTGAGTACTAAAAAAGTTGCTTTGGCTAATAATGGTAAAGGTTTTATTGACACAGAAACTGGAGATGAATTACAAGAAAGAGTAGATGCGCCAGAAACAACTGCTGTTGCTTCTGCAGACGAAAACAACAATGCTCTTGGTGATCCTTTGGAATATTTGAATTCAAATGATATAATCACCAGTTCTGATCAAGCTAGATTTTTGATCAACAGTCGGATGGACGCACAACAATCGTCTATTCTTCCAATAACTGAAGATGAGATATTCAATGATTATCGACATGATGATGATTTCATATGACAATAAACAACATCTAATTTTTTATTTTCTTTTTTTTGTTTAATTTTTCATTGAAAAAGAAAAAATTAAACAAAAAAAAGTTTGTTTTTATTTTGAAATGATTTATGATTTATTACTCTTATTCTTATTTATTCCTATTATTATTACTTTGTTTTTATTTATTCTTTCATTTTGTTTCTTAATTTTTAATGGTCCCTACAATCAAATAAAAAAAATAATTAAAAGTTTTTTCTATTTTCTTTTTTTTTTTGTTATTTGTTTAGATATGTTCTAATTCTATATTGTTTTTTTTTTCTTTCTCTCTCTCTAATATTTTTTCAATAATTAACAGGTAATTCACACGTTGCACTAATAATCAATCATAATAATTGTAAATCTGATTGCGATAAGCATTTTAAAAAACCCTGACAAGAAAAAGAAGAAAAAAAAAGAAACGAGACGGGAAGGATGACAGGCGTCGTATTACCCGGTATCATGTTACTCCCCTCACCTGCCCCTCCCCCACATTCTCTCACCTGTCGCCTCCAAAAAAAAAGAAACCAGAAACCAGAAAGATTATATAATTTTTTAATAATAGTTTTAATAATAATTTTAATAATATTATTAATTGGGGAAACAAAAGGCACACCTTCTCTTTGTTTTTACCAGAATAACCTTTTATCATTTATAGAAAGAAATAAAGAAATGGTTCAATGTTTTTTTATTCTTTCGGAATATTCATTAGGTTATTTACACATGTTATTTCATATTGGATTATTGCCCCATCTTATCATATTCTTTTGAATATCGATCGATCCACTACACAATTTTTTTTTTTTTTTTTTGATAAGATATCCGTATCTCTTTTTCAAATAAATATACATATATTCTTGTGATAAAAAATAAACATAGAAACTTTAGGGGAAAAGAAAAAAAAAAAAAAAAAAAAAAAAAAAGACAAAAAAGGCAAAAAAGACAAGAAAGGAAATAATACTCATAACAAATAAAATGCAATCAATACAAAGAGAGAGAGAGAGAGAGAGAGAGACAAAAGTAATGCAAAACAAAAAGAAATAAATATAAATGTTAACGAATGGAAATGGAATTGCAAACATGAATAAAACAAACAAAGAAAAAAAAGAAAAAAAAATATGTAAGAATGCACATGTATATATACACTTTAATAGAAATGATGATAATAATAATAATAATAATAATAAATTGGAATTTTTTTTTAAAAAAAATTATACCACATATCAACTCAATTTTTTAGCACCATTAATTGGTCCATCAACATATTTTTCCGGACTACTATCCAAATCAATCAAATTATCAACCAATAAGTTCTTATGCTGATAATCTCCATGAATGGTAGATCCTCTAGCACCATTGTTAGGAGTAGAATTATTGTTGTTATTGTTAACTTGTGATTCTTCTTCAATGGACAATAACAATCCATCTTTAACATCGGAATAAAAGTTCCAAAGAGATGATGATACACTTTGTAATACTTCTGTAGAATCTTTTTTGTTTTTAGTAGATGATGGTTCATTGGCCAAATCAATTATTGGATTATTAATTCCATTATTAGCTGATGGTTTATATGATTTATCAAATAACTCTTTGAAATTTCGATTATCATCTCCTCCATCTTGCTGATGATTGGTGGTCTTTGGTATTGTTCTTTTTGGCAATATGATTTTATGATCATTCATATTGATTGATTTTCTATAAGACGGATTTCTACTGAGCTTTAATCCTCCTCCTCCTCCAGTGTTATTGATGGAAGACTTATTTTTGCTCAAAATTATCGATGATGGTCTTTTATTGGCCATTATTGGTGATGGTTTATTACGTTGAGGTTTCGAAGGTGTGCTATTAAACTCATTAACTTCTTCTTCATCCTCTTCATCACCCCATTTGAAAAAATCATCATCTTCATCGGTATTAATCTCATCTTTTTCATTAATGATGTTATTATTTTTATTTGGGGAAAACTTGGTTCTTTGTTGATCCGAAAATGATGAATTAACATTTAATCTTTGATCTGAATATGAAGGTGGGTTTGATGATCTTTGTTGATCTGAAAAAGATGAAATAGGTTTTGGTTGACCATTATTATTTCCACCATTGGAAATTTTTTCAAATTCTGATTGTAACATATCATCAAAACGAGCAAATAAATCTAAAGGCTTAGAAATACTATCCCAAACTGATGACATTCTTTTATGTGATGGACTAGGATTTTTAGAATTCCCTTCATTAGATTGAATATCAGAATCATCAAATGAAGTCGACCCCAATATATTTCCAAGTAAACTATTTGTTCTTCCTCTAGTGATTCCATCGAATTCATTCTTATTGTTCGAGGATATACTATTATTATGATTGCTATTATTATGAGTTGCTGATTTATTGCCAACGTTAGTTTTAGAACTATTGTTACTCAAATTATTGTATAATGATCTTTGAACATATTGTTTCAAATCTTGTAGTTCTTTGACTTCATTATTCAATAAAGCAGTCAACCCTCTAATTTCATCTTTAAGCTCGACAACTCTCATTTCTTTTAAAGCAAGTAATCTAAGTTTTTCTGTAGTTTCATCGGCTCGTACAGCAGCAGCAGCAGCAGCAGCATTACTACTAGTATTCAGTTGATGTTTATCCGACGATGATGCAAGTGCTGATGATGAACTGATGGTTGATGCATCATGATCAAAATCAGAAATATTAGATAATGATGTGTTAGTTCCATTACCACCACCTGCACCATGGGGGCTGGAAGTGACAACTGCAATTTGACTAATTGATTTCATTGAAGATGAACTAGAAATAGATGTTCTAAATGATGATCTTGAGTTTCTATTATTATTCACGCTTGAGTTTGAACCAATAGATAATGAAGATTTATGAGATTGGGTGGTCAGTGTGGTAGTTGATGATGATGGGGCAACAGGTGGAGTAACAACATTAGTACTAGGGGCAGATGTTGTAGAAAGATTTGAATGATGATATAATGAAGTAGATCTTTTTAAACCAGAAGCCGGTCTTCCATGAAGGACACCGCCGGAAGGCTGAGACGTATTATTATTATTATTATTATTATTTGATATTGTTCTTTGATGATTATTCGGAGAAGCCATTGATGATACACTTCTTTTATGTTGAAATGAAACTGATCTCAGTAATGGGGCTTTATTTTGATCTGAGGTTGATATTATCGACGTCCCATTTTGGGAAGATGACAACAGCGGATCAGTGATGGCGATCCCAAGATTAATGCCAGATCTACTAAATCTTCTTGAATTATTATTTTGTTTTTGTTGTTTAATTGGAGAAACTATTGGAGAAGCTTCTGAAGAACATATTGATGATTTTTTCTTGTGAGGATGTAAAAGCTTTATATTGTTTGGAATGCTTAATGATGGATCGTCAACAACTTTTGATTCGTGGTCGGCATTTCCATGGGTAAATATTGAATGAGGTTCAACTGAGGACATAAGCCAAGAATAATATAAGACAAAATAGAGAATAAAAAGAAGGAAGGCAAATATATGACAAAAAAAAAACAAAAAAACAAAAAAAAACAAAAAAAAAAAGTTAATAATCCAAAATAAAAAACAATTAAAATCCAATAATAAGGAATATAAAATTTGAAGATGATCTGTATATAATAAAAATTAAATTAATTATTGACAGAAAAAAAAAAAATAAATTAATTTTTTGTTTTTCTTTTCTCCTCCCGTCACTTTTCATTTTGTTCCTTTTCAAATCACATGACTTTATTTTCACACTTTTTTCTCAAATATTCGACACGTCAATTTTAAATAATCCCCCGACACTAGATTGATGATTGGACTTAAAAGGTAATTATCTATTGATAATTTGTAGATATTACGTTAGATTATTGTTATCCAGCTCAAAAAAAAAAAAAAAAAAAAAAAATCTTGTTAATGAAAACTCAATATTGAAATATTATTATCGTCAAATCATAAAGTTCTCATTTCATAACCTATAATCTCTCTCCTTGCTAATCTAAGTCTTTTTGTATTATCATCAGCTTATCTCCTATTTCATCTTCTTTGATGAATGCTTATCAGAAGATTCGTTCGCTTCCCTTTTATAAATCAATCTACTTTTAGTGTAACTTGTTCATACTTTATATTATTGTATATAATATCAGTAATTTAACTCCATACGTATGCTATTTTCATCTAATTTGAACTTTTCATACCCAGTTTCTCAATGGCTATTTTCACTTTGATTAATAATTAGTATTCAGTATTGTTTTACTGTTTTTTAGTATCATTTAATATCTTTACTTACATTGGCTCCCTTTTTTTTTTTTTTTTTTTTTTTTTTTTCTTCTGAAAAAACTATATTGCCCACTTCATTATGAAGTCCACAAAAGCTGGTAGGTATATATATATATATATATATATATATAGAGAGAGAGAGAGAGAGAGAATATCACTGGATTTCTTTGTTAAATCTTTTCTATTTTTCACCATATTATTTTCTATTCTATCTCATTTTGGTATGCATTGTTTTTATTTTTATTTCGTATTAACTTAGTCGGTAATTTTCAGACTAAAGAGACTTTGGCATGAAATAAATATGAAAAAGAACAAAAAAAGACAAAGATAACATTTTAGCCATTTTTTGACTTCTAAATCAATTAATGATAGATTAAATATTATTTTCTGCGGAAAATGCCATCAAATCAAACAAGATCATTTCTGGTCTAATAACTAACAAAATCAAAGAAACAATCAACATTAAAAGACCATCAAATATGTATATGAAAACTTCATGTGATATTATAAACCCATTGAAACCTTGAGAAAATTCAATAACTCTAACAATACATCTAATAAAAATCAAAACACTTGCAATAATTAAAGAAATATTCAAAGTTTTCCAATTCATTGGTAACTTGTTAAAAATATAATTTGTGTTTTTATCCGCTTGAAATGATATTTGACTCTTGTTAGTCATATAAGTTAATTTTATTTCAGATATAATGAAAATAAAGAAAAACACAATTTGAATAATCAACCCTGCAACCACAAGGTTTTTTGGTAAAGATTCACTAGTTGATTGTGTCATCAAACCAGCACCAGCAGATTGAATAAGAAAACTAAAAATATCACCAACAACAAAAAAGGTTGTTTGAAACTTGAATTTTATAATTGAATATTTTGTAGCGCCCAATAATCCCATCATTCTACCAAAGATCATATAAATTGTTGCTGCAATAAAAGAAGGAGCAATTAATAAAAGAACAGATTGAATGATATAAGGATTTAAAGCTTGTTTATCTTTATGAGAAGAAATTCTAGCAAAATAACCAATTGCTTCCATCAAAACACCGATAATTAAAGGAAAAAACATTGGAAGAATTTGCTTTCTAAAATCACGTAATAACAATTTTGAATTTTGAAAAAATGCAGGAGACGTTTCTTCATGATCAACAGATTTATCGAAATTATTACTACCATTAATCAAGTGAATTGTGTTTGCACCATTAATAAAAGCTTTCACTTTAGAATAACTTTTAAGAATGATATAAAAATATCCAAATACTATAGCAGCAAATATTATACCGTAAATCACTGCACCAGCTATCGTTGGAGTATATCTATATAAAATGAAATCGGTCATTATAAAATAATGATGTAGTTTTAGATTTTTTTGGGAGTTGAAAATCACAAAATAAGAAGATTTTTTAATGAAAACCCCCGCCCCCACAGAAGTAGAAGAACCAAGATTCGATCATTATATAATAGAATAAGTACATTATATTTGTCTGGAAAACAAAAAGTTTGAACAAACCTTCAAAAAGCGGCTGCGCCTTGAAATGAAGTACAGCATTTTCATTTTTTAAAAAATTTTTTCAAACCAAAATACTTTTTTTTCATTACCGTAGATAATCTTTTTGTAGCATTATCATATGTACATATATATATTATGAAATATAAAATGAGCGTTAATTAAGATATTGTGTTAGGCCCCTACCACTCTTTGCTTTATCTGACTAAAACATTGAGAAAAAGATTACTAATACATTGCTAAGGTTTTCAGAAAAATATCAGTGGGAACGGTATTACAATAAATAACTGAATTTCCCAAATGATAGCGTCGCTATTTGAATGTTAATATCTCTAGGCAAAGCTTTATACCAAGCAGCAAGTAAAAAACAAAGGACATTGTTGTGTAAAAACAGTAAAATAAAAAAAAATTTAAATATGGAAGTAAGAGGTAGGTATCTAGACGATGGTTACATCGATGGTCTAGGTATTAGATTTATTGTGAATCCAGGGCAAATAAAATGACTTTAGAGACTGAAATAACACCTCATGAAGCATGCTTTAGTTACAGTGAATATAAGAAAATTTACAAGCTCATCTGATGTAGATAGTGATTATGATATAGATCGTGATACTGCCATATAAAGAAATGGATACTGTAGATTTACATAAGAAGTACAAGTACAAGAAAAGTGCTATAGAGGACCTTACAGACAGTATAATGATGTATTGAAGCAAAGATTTTGGTATTTAGTAGTAGAAAAGCATATTCGGCCTAGAAAGCCCCCAAAATAGAACACATTACTTTACAAGCAGAAATTGGAACAAGTCGCTTGCCAATCTGCTCAATAGAATTACTATGCAGCCTAAAAAACGGGGTCTGAAACCCCTTTTTACTGAAGAACATAAAGTGTTTTTACAAGAGTTGATTAAAAATGATGCTTCTGTAACTCTTGATATTACGTTAAAAAAAAACTTAAGCAGCCTTTTGAAAATAAAAATTCTAATTATTGAAAAATCTACAATTTTGTCTCAAAAGTCTGTAAATTTAGCCTTAAACGTATTTCTAAATGGGCTTTGAGAAGAAGTCTGGAAGAATTAATAGACAAAAGATTTGATTGGACTTAAGAATATAGAGATAAACTAGATTTTACTAAAAATTGTGTTTTTGTAGATGAAGCTGCTTCAAAATTAGCATGGGTGGTCTCTCTTGGTCTCCAGTAGGAGAAAAAGCCATTCTTACAGTTCCTGTGACTAGAGGTTTAAATGTATCTTTTTATTGGTGAAATTTTGGCCAAAGGTTGAATAGAACTAAATGTAAGAGCCCCAGCATTTACTGCTTCTAAGAAGAGAAAGCTTGATTCGGATGATAGTAGTTCTGCAACTCAAAAGTAGAGGTACTACAGCTTCTAGTGCAGCTGAGTGGATTAGAACTTGTATTTTTACCTCCATATTCTCCAGTTTTGAATGCGACTAAAGAATTTTGGGCAGTATGTAAAAGTAAAGTTAAAATATCAAACTTACGTGAAAAATAACAATTAACTCCTAGAGTTAAAGAAGCTACGAAGAGTATTGCAGGCGAGAGTTACGAGGGATTTTGTAGACATACATCTAAGCGTTTTGATCTATGTTTACAAAGACAACTCTTTTGAACAACATAGAGAAAAAAATAGAAGAAAAAGAATAAATAGAAGAAAAAGAAGAAAAAGAAGAAAAAGAAAAAAAAAGATAAAAAAAGATAAAAAGATAAAATCTAAAATCAAGATAAAAAAATGAGTAAATAAACTAAAAAAGATGAAAACAATAAAAGGAAGAATAATAGAAAAAAAAAATAGGAAGATCAAACCAATTTTCACATGGTTATGAGCACCGATTAACGTTTTTGTAATATTCTTAAATTCTCTTTTCGTATACTACTTAGGTATTAAAAACTGAATTATACAAAAAATCTCTTAATTCATTACGGATAAATAAGATATATAACAATTTATATTTGATATGAAAAAAACTAGTGCTTTGGTACGAATATTTTTTACTGATGGTTGGTATGAATAAATACCGTTGAGGTGGTGCGAAAAATACTAAGCAGTTGGTATAGAACAATTTTTGGTATGAAAATTTACGAGCGGTATGAAAAAAAAAATAAAAACACTGTAGATTTTATAAGACGCATAATCCTCATTTCAATAAACACTAATAAAAGAAGATGAGAAATTGTACACTTCCAGATATGTTCAAACCCCCCCCCCACCCCCCATAAAAAATATATAGGGCTTATAATCTAAATCTACACATTATAATAAAATAAATATGAAGGACTAGATTTCAGTTATATCAAAGAGAAAGACAGAGTTTTTTCTAAAAAAAACAAACTCATTCAACAGTAATCGTCATTGACCACATTTCACTTGTGAAATGATATGGATCAAAATGACATTACAATTTTAAGATCTGTCATTCATTTCTCTGTTGTGATCTATATTTTTTATTATCTGCTAACCGTATATCTACAGCCAAAAAAAAAATAATAATATCATAAATGTCCTTTTTTTTATTAAAAGATGAAAAAAAAAATAATAATAAATAACGAGAAATAAAGTCAATTCATAAACATCAAGCGTAAATCAGAAATAAAAGAGAAAAAAAAAATATTTTTAAATAAACCTTTTTTATATATATAGTACAAGTAGCAAATTAGTTAGAATTCAAGTTAGCTTTTTCTTGAGCACCAACAGCACCAACAGCAGCAGAAACTTCAGCTTCAGGCAAAGCTTTAAGATCTTCATCAAAAAGTTTGACCTTGTCGGTGTCAATAACATATCTACCTTGAATTTGACCTTTAGCCATTTTGTCAAAGACAACTGGAAGATCAGCAAGACCACAAAGTTTGAC
>JASTUB010000246.1:0-24618 GCA_031124825.1 Saccharomycopsis vini
ATAATTTTCTGCTACTGATGTTATGAATTTGCATGTTTTTTCCCTTTTTTTTTTTTTTTTTTTTTTTTTTTTTTTTTTTTTTTTTTTTCTTTTTTTTTTTTTTTTTTTTTTTTTTTTTATTTTTTTTTTTTTTTTTTTTTTTTTTTTTTTCTTTTTTTTTTTTTTTTTTTTTTTTTTTTTTTTTTTTTGATATGTTTCCAACAAATCAAAGTCAACATCTTTATTATTAGTGATGTTATCTAAAATCTAATTCCAACACGACGGGTTTGAGAAACTAACCCAATCGATTGGATCTATGGGAGAGATTAGATTGGTTTTGAAACCCATCGTTTTGGAGCTTTTTTTTTCCCCACTACAAAAGACCCTTTGATTCGGTTTTAAAAGTTTATTTTTGAGGAGATCTTGAAAAGATCCGTCAGTCTGGAAAAGTTCTTTCAGGGTGTGAAAAAATCCGCAGTTTTGGCACTAAAGAGTTTTTTAAAAGATAAACTTCTGAGATATTCAATAACAGGGGAAAAATTCGTCTCGAGAAAAAAAAAAAAAAAAAAATCAAGAGTAGTCAACCAATTGGAACATTTTGCCATACAAATTGAAATAAATAAATATGTGAAAACGCTCTACGGAATATTTAAGTAATAATATAATAATAACTTTGAATTGGGTTTTGGCCTACTTTGAATTGGGTTTTGGCCTACTTTGAATTGGGTTTTGGCCTTCCCTTTTTTTTTTTTTTTTTTTTTTTTTTCTTTTCTCCGATTTGTCAACGTTTCCGTTTGGTATTCCGCTTTTGGCAATTAATCAGGTGCGGTTGAGAAATAATCCAATACATGAGCATAATTTATCGACCAGTTTAATCTTTACCTTATCAATTAAGCAGGATGGTTAGATAGGTAGGTCTGACTAATACTTCGCTTTCATATTTATAGTCAGATTTTTTTTTTTTTTTTTTTTTTTTTTATATATTTTTATATAATAAAGCCTGCTGCAACAAATCAGCATATTTTTCTCCTTCAATATATTATTACTTTTTTTTTTTTTTTTTTTTTTTAAACTGTATTTTCCTTCTTCGAGACATTTATAATGCCATATACAAATTTGCCTTACACTGAGACCCCATTGATAAAGTCAATCCCTTTGTCTAAAACTTGCAATGTTTATTTGAAGTGTGAATTTGGTCAGCCATCTGGTTCTTTCAAATCTAGAGGTATTGGTCATTTGATTTATAAATCATATCAAGACGCTAAAAAATTGAACAAAAAAATTCATGTTTTTTCATCATCAGGCGGTAATGCAGGTTTCGCAGCAGGTACTGCAGCTGATTTTTATGATTTACCTTGCACTGTGGTGTTACCTAAAACCACTGAAGTGAGAATGAAGGAGAAGATTGAAAGTACTGGGGCAAATGTTGTCATTCATGGTGAACATTGGGGTGAAGCCGACCAATATTTAAGAGAAGAAATAATCGCCAAAGTTGATCAAAATGAAACAGCTAGTATTTATTGTCATCCTTTTGATCACAAATGGGTTTGGGAAGGTCATTCATTCATGATTGATGAAATCATTAACCAGTTGGATCAAGAAAAAATCTCAAAAATTAAAGGAATAGTATGCTCTGTTGGAGGTGGAGGTTTATATAATGGTATAGTTGAAGGTTTGGCAAAACATGGATTGAAAATTCCAATATTGACAGTCGAGACCGAAAATGCACCTACTTTGAATAGTGCAATTAAAGCCGGCAAAGTTGTTCACTTGGCTACAGTCGATACAATTGCAACAACTTTGGCATGCCCTTATATAAATCTTAAGTCATTGGAATATTCAAAAGTTCATCCAACTCATTCTATTTTGATTTCTGATAATGAGTCGATCAAGGGGTCAACTATATTAGCAAACCATCACAACATTGTTCTGGAACCAGCTTGTGGTGCAACCATTTTTGCTTGTCAAGAGCCTGAGATACTAGAAAAAGCATTCGGAAAATTATCTAAGGATGACATTGTGATTGCTATAGCTTGTGGAGGTTCTGCTTTTACTGCGCAAGATATAGCTCATTATCAAAAGGTCATTGATGGTAGTTTGTAACTTGAAGAATTGTGTCTATTGTGAGCTACTTTATTTTTCAAGGTAAACTTGCAGAAAAGCTTGATATACGGTAAACCGTGTAATAATGATAGATTTTTGAATAGATTTGATTATTATAAATACGTTTTCGTTAAGGAAATTCTAATGTGATTATATCACTCTTGTATATCTTCTTATAGTGCATGTTATTGTGCATATTACTCACAAATTTAAGTAAGATAGAAAATATCACGTGAAAATAGTTGAATCTTTTTGTTTTGTTTGCCCTGCATAGGGAGAGAGAAAGAGATATAATCTCTTTCACTTTCTTTTGTTTTATTTTTTTTATTTTGTCTCTCCAAATTTATCATATAATTGAGGTTACCACAAGAAAACATCTTTTATATCACTTTATTTTTCTTCTGGTAACTTCACTCTTCCAATCAAAATGAGGAGTTTTTCAAAACCACCGAAAAATATCTCTGGTAAGCGCAAGCTTACTTAAAAACCACCGAAAAATGTCTTCGCAAACGCACTCAGCCAATAAAATCGTCAGAATGTTAAGAGCTCTGGTTTTTGTAGTGAAAAAAAATGGAAAAAAAAATCACAAAAAAAAGAGCAAACTAAGATAAAATACAGCATATTTTGTAAGGAAAATGTCGCCGAAATCTTCCCTGGCCCACCCAAACCCAACCCAGTCTTTTCCTGTGAAAAAAAAAAAAAAAAAAAAAAACAAACAACGATGTTTTTCGTTGTTTTTTGATGGTGGGCAGGTAATAGGAGTGCGCTTACCAAAGATTCTTGAAGTATTCTGTTGCTTGGAAAAGAAGATTTAACACCACGTGACAGTCTTACTAATTGTGCTTTCTTTGATTTTTCCTTCTGTGAGAAAAACAGATCACCGGGAATCTTTCATTTTGTAATACATAATTTAAGTTTATTAATTGTTAACTAAGGACAAAACAAGAGAAATAGATATTGACAAATTGCTTATCTATTATTCATTAACACTATTACTAACAATAATCATAAAAAATCATTTACTTCCTTGATCGTATAATGAAAACAGTTTGTGGCTGTTAGATTACTTGAATTATTTTTTTTGTTTTTGTATTTTTTTTGTTTTTCATATATCATATACCCAAACCCAACCCCTAGGCCTAATCTGAGCCACAATGAGTTCCCCTTTCAATGACAACAATGATAGTAACAGTCCTGAGGAGCGTATGCACTACATTATCTTCGAAACAAACGCAGATGGACGTCAACAAACTTTCAATTTCTCTTTCAATGGTGAAAATGGCCCTTTCGGTGATTCTTGGAACGGAATGTCTAATCTAGGGAGATTGCTAGCCTCTTTGGTATACTTGGCCAATGAACCAAGAAAAAAGAAACATGCTAGTCAGGAAGCATTAGATTCATTGGAACCTTTAGACTTGAATGACATACCTGATTCTGAAAGCAAAAGTTGTCCAATTTGCTTTGACCCGTTTGAAAGTTTACAAATATCCGATGATGAATCTGAAGAATCGGGCAAAGATAAATTGTTAATCATCGATGATGAGGATAATGTTGAAGACTACGATTTGGATGAACAAACTAGGCCATTATTCCTAGATGTGGATGATCCAAGTGTTTTGTTTCCTGAATCATCAACTGCTCGATCTACAAGCACTTACAATTTAACTGAAGATCCTATTTATCAAAAAGAACAAAAGGAAAAAGAAAAAGAGAAAGAAGAGAAAGAGAAAAATTTCAGCCATGTTGCTGTAAAAATGCCATGTGGTCATATATTTGGTAATAGCTGTATACGAGAATGGCTTAAAAATGAGATTACTTGTCCACTATGCCGTAAAGAAGTTGAAAGCGAAGGCTCTAGCAACGAAGATACAAATGAAAATGGTGATAGAAGACTCAGAGTTGTATATAGCGTACCATTATCAAGAACATATATTCCTGCAGATTATTCAACCGTTGGTGAAACTCATAATCCTTCAGATCCAGATTTGGTTCTTCCAGAAGTTTCTAATCAAGCTACACCACAAGTAGGAACTGCCATTATCCCAAGAGATGTTACTCTTAGCACTGATGATAATAGTGAAAATCAAAGCACTTCTGGAAATAATAACGATTCACCATCGAACAATGATACCAATAACAATGCTCCTGGCGGTAGCAATAATAATCCTACTGACGATGCTAATAATGACAGTGAAATGAATCTTGATAACTCCGGTAGTTTCCGTAATGTGGATCAAACACTAAACATAAACTCCCCTGTTGGGAACTCTACTGCTAATGATAGCAATCAAAGAGGTACTAATACCAATAGTAATAATCCAAGTTCCATAAGATCTTTTTTTCCTTTTCCTAGATTTTTCTCAAGAAATTCAGCCAGACCATCAGGAAATACCGTCAATAATGGAAGAAGTAGATCTGGAGGGCCAATGAGATCATCAAGACAAACAAGCTCTACCTCTAGTAGTGGCCGTACTCATCCATATCTCAGAACACTCTTATTCAATTCTTCTGGAACATATGATAGTGATGATTCAACAAACTCTAATCAATAATTCTTCTTTTGATTCTTGACTTTTAACGAAACATACATTTCAAACAGGGTTGCATATGTGTGATGATTAATGATGTGTTTACATTTTACTTAAATATTTTATCTTTCATGTTATTTTTTTATTTTTATCCTTTTTCTTTTCTCTTGTTGTGTGCGTATTTCCCACTTTTATTATAATTATCCGTTGTTTTCCTTATGCTGATTTCTTTTTTACACTATATAGCTGAATACCATCTTTTTGACCTTTTATTATTTTTCTACTCCTTTTTATAGTAGCTGTGTTGTTTGTATTATATATATGGTCAAATAACTATACACTTATTTAAATCTTTATGAACTTTCATCCATAATTTTTTTTTTTTAATTATATAATATATATAGACATATGCACGTAAGTCAACGTAATTTTTCTTACCAATTATTTGTTATTTGTTTACTAATTTTTCCCTTCAATAACCAAAATATGTCTGACTTCAAAAATTGCACTAAAAACAAAAAAAAAAAATTTGGTAGCTATTGATCGAAATTTCTTTACAACTAATAACCAAAATTTTTAATTTCATTTAAAGTTAATAATTCAAAGAAGAATTTTTTTAAAAAAAAAAAAAAAAAAAAAAAAAAAAAAACATTCTGAAACCTCAATGGAATTTATGCGATCCATATCAGTGTGAAACCATCTGAATCAAAAGTCTGTCACAGCATGTGCAGGAACAAGAATGAAAAAAAAAATAAAAAATCCTTTTTATATAGTGCCTAGATTGCCATTTGAGAAAAAAAAAAATGAAATAAAAAACTGAAAAAGAGACCAAAATCTCAGTTAGTTCTGTTATTGATGTATTTTTCTTTTCAATTGTCACTCATTTAAAAAAAAAATAAAAAATATTCCAACTATTGTCATTCCTTTTTTTGATTTTTTGTTAAGAAAGAAAAAATTATCTACCCCCAAAAACTCAATCTGAGGAGAAGTGCAAAGGTAACAGAAAGTAAAAATTATATGTATTCCTAAGAAAAGGAAAAAAAGAAAGAAAGAAAGAAAGAAAATGATATCTCATTACTTTTTCACTATCAGTTTGTTGGTTTTTGCAAATATTGCTAGAGCAATCACACCAGTAACCGTCAACGGTAATGCTTTTTGGGTGGGTAATGAACGTTTCTATATTAAAGGTGTAGATTATCAGCCAGGTGATAATACAAATATCACTGAAGGAGACCCATTAGCTAATTTTCAAAGTTGTAAACGTGACTTGGCTAAATTCCAAGATTTAGGTATTAATGCAATCAGAGTTTACTCCATAGACCCTATCAATGACCATTCGCAATGTATGGAACTTTTTGAAGAAAACAATATTTATTTGATACTAGATGTGAATAATGCTGACAACGCAATCAGTAGAGAATATGCTAATTGTTCCTATAATGCCTTTTATTTGAAAAATGTCTTTGATGTTCTTGACGAATTTTCGAAATACGATAATGTTTTGGGGTTTTTAGCTGGTAATGAAGTGATTAATGATGAGACTACCACTAGCACCGCAAAGTACGTCAAAGCCGTTGTTAGAGACATCAAACAATATATCAAAGCTAGAGGATATAGATCTATTCCTATCGGTTACTCAGCAGCTGATATTGTCGGTAATAGAAAAGATCAAATTGATTATTTCACTTGTGGCGATGAGGATTCTAGAGTTGATTTCTGGGGTCACAATGATTATTCATGGTGTGGATATTCAAACATGGAAAATTCTGGGTATGATCAATTAATGGAAGATTTCGCAGATATTCCAATTCCAATCTTTTTTTCAGAATTTGGATGCAATGCTGTTTCTGACAGACCATTTACAGAAGTTGAAGCTATCTATTCTTCAAATATGTCTAATGTATTATCAGGTGGGTTGGCCTATGAATATTCTCAAGAAATCAACGACTACGGATTAGTACAAATTAGTGCCGATGGAACCTCTGTCACTGAGCTTGCTAGTTACACCAATTTGAAAAATGAGTTTAGTAAAATTTCTTATCCAGAAGGTAATGGTGGTTGCTCTCTTTCAAGTATTACCTGGCCTTCATGTCCAGCAGTTTCTGGTACCTGGCAATCAGATAATAATTTGCCAGAAGCTTCTCAAGCTATTCTTGATATGATAACCTATGGCGCAGGCGCCCCGGTTTCTGTTTCATTTCTCGGAGCTACAAAATTTAGTTGCCAATACGCCTATAATATTACTATAGGAGGAGATAGTAACAGTACAACTGATTCTCAAGCTAATAGCAGCTCTTTATCTTCCATTTCGCCTTCAACTACATCATCCGCTGTATCCTATACTTCATCTTCAACAACATCTTCCACAATATCTTATACTTCATCAGCAGCTTTATCTTCCACTTCATCAGCAGCTTTATCTTCCACTTCATCAAAAGTCTTATCTTCCAATTCATCGACAGCACAATCAGCTTCTTCATCTGCAGCACCATCAACTGCATCCCTATCATCGATTCATTCAACTTCAATTTCTGCTAATTCTGAAAATTCAGCATCAACTTCACTTTCACACAATCCATCCTCCACATCATCAAAACCATTGATAACTTCAACTACATCCCCGGCTCTGGCTATTTCAAACACCACTTCTACTGGTATTTTCAGCTCTATAACTCTAGACCTAGACCTTTTAACTGTTGGTACTGATGTACCCCTTGAAGTTGACACCGCTTTTGAAGCAACAGCAGCAGTTAATGACGACTTTACTATTTCTGCAGGTTCAGCGCTGGTCACTATTACCGATTATATCCAACATCCATCATCATCATCACCAATTTCTGATTATAATCAAGATGCTACTACCTCAACAATATTTAGCGCTCAAGTTAGTACTGGTGGCGCTAGATCTAACAACATTCCACCAATAATTCTCTTTTTGTACCACATCGTGGAATTTATTTAGAAACACAATTGTTCTGTGTGAATTTCAGTTTTTTTTTTTTTTTTTTTTTTTTCTTTTTTACATTAGTTTTAATCAATCACCTTATATTTCAACTAGCATACTAATAGCGATATTATGTAAATGTAATAGTTATGGCACCTTCATAATAAGGTATTTATTTGCCAATAACTCACAGTCATCATCATGGTTATGCTTAAAATATTCTATTTTGTGGTGGCCTAATTGCCTGTCTCATTTTTTTTTTAAGTCATGGCATAGTAATTCGAATTTTTTTTTTTTTTTAATTTCCGAAAAAATAAATTCATTTCCTTTTTAAAGCAACTACTGCACAAAACAAATCAAATAACTAACTAAAATTGGGGAAGTTTATTTATAATACTCCAGTTATTTTTCTGGTTTTTGCTGTTTCCAAAATTTCGTACAGTATAGTGCCTATTGGCGCGGGCTTCGTGACGCAAAAAATAAAATTATAAAAATATATTTTCATTACAAACACGGACACATTGTTTTATCCCACTACTATATCATATCAAGTAAAGCACACTGGTGAAAAACAACCTCAAATAATATTTGTATATCTTATCAGAACTTTCATTAGACTGATAATCATAACTGGTTTGATATTTGTAAGATTTTTCTCAGCAAGAATTTTTTTTTTTTTCATTTTGTTTTATAATAACTTACATACAATATAATAATAAATAATAATAATAATAAGGTTGATATTACAACTCAAAGCTACTACTCATCAGGTTACGATCCAAGTGTCTCTCAAACACATTCTTGGAGAACTGTCGATACTTGTTGTCAAAACTTTAAAGACGTAATCAAGTCGACAGGCAATATTTTAGATGTTGGATGTGGACCAGGATCTATTACTTGTGATTTTGCCAAATATGCTCCAAAAGGCACAGTTTTGGGAATTGAACCTACTATAGAATTGATTGATGAAGCTAATAGGGCTAAAGATCAAAAAGCTGCAGTTGTGAGATTTGCCATCGCCTCAGTTTATGAGTTGTCATATGAAGACAATAAATTTGATATTGTTCATTGTCATCAAGTTTTGGTTCATTTGGAGAATCCTGTTGTAGCCCTAAAAGAAATGAAAAGAGTTTGCAAACCTGGAGGATTTGTATGTTGTAAAGAGGCCAATTTGGAATTAACCGCCGTGTCTCCTGTTACATACAAGGATATAATTGAGTGGTATTTTAGAAGAAAAACAGCTGATAGTAGTAGTACAAATGGTTACATGGGACGAAACTTGAAACCTTTGGCAATTGATGCTGGATTCAACAGTTCCAAAATTACTGCACAGCCAAGCACTTGATGTTTCTCAACTAAAGCCGAGAGAAATTTTTTTGGTAAAATGTTTATAAACAGAATCAAAAATTCAAAAGAAATTTTTTTCGAAGATAATGAAGCTAATGAAGAAACAAAAATTCATATACTTGAAGCCTGGAAAAATGGGTTGAGGATGAAAAAGGATGGTTATCATTTAATCATGTCGAATTAATTTGCAGAAAATGAGAAATGTTAAGTTTAAGTTATAAGGGTATTGGTGTTTCTAAAAGAAATGGGCCCTAATTATTATTATTATTATTATTATTATTATTATTATTATTATTATTATTATTGTTGTTGTTGTTGACATTGTTTTTTTTTATATATTGAATACTTTTATTGCCTTGTCCTGATGGTTTAACCAATGAAAGCTTTCATGTCAACTAGAGATCAAGGTTGTATATAAAATTTCCATTAATTACTAGGAGATTGTATGAAACGAACTTAAAGGTTGATTATATATGTAAATTAATTATTTCCCATGAACTATCCAGTTTATCTTCATTATTACAGATAAATATCTATAGATTTGCATATATGCAAATAATTTATATGTAACAATATCGCCGCCTAAAAAACTTATGTGACCTACAACATTATAAAGCACATTTCATTTAATAGAATCTTTTAATGGACTTTCAAAATAATCATTATTAACTAAATCAAATTTCTCCTATTCATAAAATAATAACTCACCCCTTTAGGAGAGAAATTTTTTTTTTAGAAAAGACAGAGTGAAGGCAATGGTGTGAGCAGATGAAATCCGTCACTTAGTCACTAGTGAGTGTCAAAGTGTCGGTAACGCAGGGACCTAAACAACCAGACAGGTATCTGGAACTGACACGAATCGTAAGTGTCATGTAGAAAAAACTTTATTTTGTGTGCTTTCACCTAGCTTTTTTTTTTTTTTTTTTTAGCTCTAAAAAAACAAAAACTAATATTTCATTCTATTATATATTTAATTTTATTAACTAACAAAATACCGAACACTAATCAGCAAGAAAAGGAAAAGTAAGTGTATGTCAACTGCTTATTGCGTTTCCTGCATATTGGTGCTGAATTTCAATACTATAAATACTACAGCATTTATTTATAACTGGAACAAGAAAAAAAAAACCCACAAATAAGTTCATGTTTATTAATTTTCTTTCTATTTTTTAAGTACTTTAAAAATTTTTTATACTATAGAAGATTAAAAAGAAAAGAAATATACTAAAGTTTTCATTTCTTTGACTATTTTGACATTATAGATTCTATTAAATTCCTTACTTCAATTAAATATTTATAAAGAACGAATTTGTCGAGTAGGATTTTTTTTTTTTTTTTTTTTTTTTTCAACTCAGACAGACAATCATTTTTCTTGCTAGCAGATGCGTCCATGGTTTCTTTCATTTTCGATTTTTACTATAAAACTATACAACAAATTGAAGCGTCTTCTATTTATATACATATAAATTCAATGATGTCTGTTTTTTCGAATAAAATTTATGGGCCAGAATTTCATGATAGCCTGTCTAATGAATCAGATGGTGAGATGAAATCAAATAATTCAAGATCTGATTCCACTACATCCTTAGATACTGAGGATCCTCAATGCCAGTACAGTTTGAATACATTCGAATACGAGGTAAATATAGAAGAAATTTACTTATTACCTAGTGTAATCGATGGCTCTTTATTAAGGAAATCAAAAACAATCTATGACTTTGATTAAATCAATTCTAATAATTTTTCATATAATTTCCCCTCTTACGTTTTCCTTTTTCCAATGTTATATTATAGACTCTCCTTTAAGATTGCACCACTAGATCATCTTTTTTTACTTCAAACTTTTTATATATTTGTTATTGTTCGTTTCGGGTTCCTCTATATTTTTTTATTTGCTTGAATTAAAATGTTCTTAATCTGCACACTATTCACAATTTTAGAAATACAAAAAACTGTTTTCAATATTTTTTTTTCCATAGTACGATATGGCAGTGTAGAAGGAACTCGATAAATAGAATTGTCCCCGAAGCTTACAACAAAACGTGACCTACTCTAAAAAATCGAGGAGGAGGGATAAAAAAAAAAAAAAAAAAAAAAAGAAAGAAGGGTTTTGGTTTACAGAGACAACAAGTTTGATATGATTGATATTGGGTGACAATCTCTATACGTGTTGAAGATAAAACCAAAAAATGCAAATAAACAAATTAATAGTATCTTTCGTAATACTAGTTATTACGTCCGATGCTTCTTTTATACCAGCTAGTTTCGTTGAACCTGAAAGACAGGCCCAGCTTCTAAATTTCTTTAATGATAATTTCAATAGCATTTTTCCCCAATTTTCTAGCCAAAAAATAGCGAATGCAGCTGAACAACAACAACAGCAGCAAAATGGCAGCGATGCAGATGATGAAGAATATATTCATTATAAGTCTGTATTACCAGAAGATTGGCCAGTTGATCTCCATCAATATGAAAATGATATAGTGATAAGAATTAATACGGCAATCGATGACGAGGCTCGCAACAAGATATTTCAATTTTGTCGAAATTTAAAAGCCAACCAAGAATTGACTTGCGATATATGGGCAACTAGTTCTGATTCTGTTGATGTTTGCATGTCAAAAATTTTGGTTCCATCTGTTGACAGTGAATTGAAGATTGACTACGAAATAATGATTGATGACCTTGCTCAAAAAGTGTACGAAAGTTATCCAAATACTATTTCTGAGAGTGAACAAATAGAAGCCAATGGTGAACTTTTCTTTAAAGATTATCGTCCTCTCAAAACAATATATTCTTGGTTCAATTTATTGGAAGAAACTTATCCTAGTCTTGTTTCTGTCGAAACTTTTGGTACAACTTTTGAAGGCCAAAGTTTAAAAGGTTTATATATCGACACTTCTAGATACTCAGGAGAAAACCCAAACAATAAAACTATAATCATTGCTGCCGGAATTCATGCTAGAGAATGGATATCAGTATCGTCTGCCAACTATATTATTTACCAATTACTACAAAATTATGGTATTTCTAAACCAGAAACAGATTATTTGAATCATTTGAATATTTTGATTGTTCCAGTGTTCAATCCTGATGGTTATGCATATAGCTGGAGTAGTGATAGATTATGGAGAAAAAACCGCCAAGAAACATATCACCCAAGATGCTTTGGAATTGACATTGACCATTCATTTGATTATAATTGGCAAAACACCGACGAAATATCTTGGCCATGTGATGAACATTATAGTGGTGAAGTTCCATCAGAAGCCCTCGAAGTTTTCCAATTCGAACGTTTTTTGAACACCACTATGAAAAAATACAAACATTTGCAACTCCACGGTTATTTGGATTTACATTCCTATGCACAAGAAATCTTGTATCCTTATGCTTTTAGTTGTGATCTTGAGCCAAGAGACAAAGAAAACTTACTTGAATTAGCATATGGGTTATCTAAAGCCATTCGCATGAGCTCTGGAAAATCATACCAAGTTTTCCCTGCGTGCAAAGATAAAAATGTCGATTTGAGCCCAGGATTAGGTAGTGGCTCATCACTAGATTATATGTATAGTCCAATGAGAGCACACTGGGCTTTTCAAATGAAGTTGAGAGATTCTGGTTCTCATGGATTTTTGCTACCATCAAAATTCATTAAACCTGTTGGGGCAGAAGTTTATGAAGCAGTGAAGTACTTTTTTGATTTTATTTTGAACCCTGATTTGTGATTAGGTTGTTTTGGGTTCTGGTTATTTTTTCTTCATTTATTTATTTGTTTACTTATTTATTTATCTGGGTGTCATTTGAGGATTTCGGCTTATTTTATTTTTATCCTTGTATTCTGTTTTCAATTTTTCTGATCTGAGCGTATTCTATAATAGTGAAACACATTTTTTATAATTATATGTAGATTTTTGTGTCATTTGTTTTCAATAGATAATATTGTTATTATAGATATGTTTATAGTCTATTGTTGGTGTTAGATCTCACAGAATTTTAATGTACGACTTTTTGTGATGGTAAAAAAAAAAAACAAAAACACTTACTATAGTGTAGTTGGCACCTAGGTGCGTCTTGCATGTACATGCACAAGTTCTTTTTGGAAGCAAAAAAAAAAAAAAAAAAAAAAAAAAAAAAAAAAAAAAAAAAAAAAAAAAAACAAAAAAAAAAACAAAAAAAAAAAAAAAAAAAAAAAAGAAAAAAAAACAAAAAGAAAAAAAAAAAAAAAAAAAAAAAAAAAAAAAAAAAAAAAAATTATTAAATTTCATGGGAAACCAGGGGAGTTATTAAAAAAAAAAAAAAAATTATTTTTAAAAAAAAAAAAAAAAAAAAAAAAAAAAAAAAAAAAAAAAAAAAAAAAAAACTGAGAGCCTGAAGTTACTCCAACAATCAAAGAAAGTTAAGCAGCAAAAAATAAAAGAAAAAAAGAAAAAAGAAGGAAATAGTAAAAAAATCATGACTGAATCATTACCTCCATTATCAACGATATACTGTAGAGACTTTCCTACAAAATCACACAATTTAAATTCGATAATTGGAATTGACTTTCAATTTTTCAATATCAACCACCTGTTTAGAGGTATCAAACTTATTCCACCAGGATTTCATGTAATACATATAGCAGCAAATTCATCTAGTGTTAGACATGGTATTTGTTTATTTACAACTGACCATCAATTGCTTGTTGCACAATACAGCTCCAATAATGAAGATTTTGATATAATTGAGGTGAATAACAAGCGCCAGACGCTCAACATGAATGATATATTACAAAATCTTGGTCAAGATTACAACTTCATGGTACCATATAAAAGTGTCATTAATGACGAAGACTATCAGATATGGAATCAGGTATTAACGAATCATATTACTGAAAAATTTCTTCATGATGTTATATCATTACCAAAAACCGACACAAATAAAACATCATTTTTATCGTGGAAGGTTTCAACAGTCATGAGCTCAACTGAAGAAAACAAAATATTACTAGAAGAATTTAATAGACATAAAACTGTAGACCAGCAGCCCTTAGGAACATTAATTGATGAGCTTGAACCCTATTTCAAGTTTGTACCCATCGAACTGAAAATTACTTATAGACCTAATGCAACAGATGGTGAAAAGACAAAGGATTATTTAGATAAGACCTGGTATTTTACCCATGAACTTCTTAGGGACCTGTCACAAGAAAACAACATAGGTAAGAGATATTATCGAAGCTTTAATGAATTTTTGGGTGAATTTCAATTTGCGTATTTGTTGGTGTTGATATTTGGAAACTATGCTGCAGCTAGACAGTATAATAAAATGTTGAAAGTATTGGCTTGTTCAAAAGACTTGATTTTAAGTAAAGTTTTATATCTCAATAAGTTCATAAATTTACTATATTCTCAAGTGCATAATCTTTCTCAAGAATACTTTAATCTCGATTCAAATACTGATGCAGACATGATAGATCTTCGAAACATTGTGGACTCAGCCAAATCTTTTTCGTCAATTATTATGGATTTAGGCGAAGAGAAAAAACTAATCAGAAGACGATTGGCTGATAATTTGAAAAGTCTACTGAACCTCATATTGGAAAAATTTGAAGAAGTACTGAAAGAAGACTTCTTGGATCTGGGCATTGTGCTGCACGAAAAATTAACTTCCTTTGGAAACCCGACCGGTGGTACTGAATACCATTATGATGAAGATGATGAGGATGCACCGGTGATAGTAACGGGTGTCAATTGGGACGAGCTTCAATAACTGAAAGTGTCTTATTATTTAGAGACACAATTTTCAATTTTATCATTTTTTTCGTAATATTATGTTGATGGATGCTGTGTGGTTATTAGCCTCATTTACATTTTGAAATTCTCACGTGACAGCCATAGTAAGATTTTTTTTTTGTATTCAATTAATTCTGTCTGTCAAAATAAAACAATGTAATCTTTTATAGAATACAAAGAATATAATCCAACAAAAAAATAATAATAATAGTAGTAATCATAAATTCAGAATTTTGAAACAAAATGGTTATCAAAGGAAGAGCTCCGCCAAAGAAGAAAAAATCTGCCAATCCTAATTTGCCATCCCCAAATTCTTCAATCCAGAAAATTGCCTCTCTTCAAAGAAAGCCCAATAAAGAAAGCGCATTGGAAATACTCCATGAATTGGCAGTAGTCGTGGATCCTATTATGAAAGAGTATAGATTGAAAGTAAATCTTTTTTGTGAATTTTTTCCTCGGGATAAATGTTTATTAGGATTGAATGTAAATCATGGTCAAAAGATATGTGTCAGGTTGCGATCTCCTTTCAACGAATACCAGTTTTTGCCATTTAACGAAATTTTGGGAACCACGCTACATGAATTGACTCATAATACTCATGGCCCACACAATGAAGCATTTTTTAATAAATTGGAAGAATATAAACAAAAGTACTACGAAATTAGTTCGAAAGAGGCTTACAAGCGGGATGGGTTCCACTCGTTAAATGGAAGGGTAAATGGAAGCCGATATAAAGCAGGTGAAACTTCCAAAATAGATAAAGGAAACAGTTCGAAAGGATTTAAGTTGGGTGGACCAAAATCTTCGAAGGACATTCAACGCATAAGGGAGATCAGAATCAAAAATTTGCTAAATCGTTGCAGCAGCCAACAGAGCAATAGTCAAGAATCTATTGATTCCGAAGAGAAGGCTAAAATAGAAGAAGTCGTTCCTAGTGATAATGATTTGGATATTCAGATTATCAAAGAAGTCATACTTGAGGAAGAGAAAGAATTCATAATTAAGAAAGAACCAAGAAATGCATCCAGTAACCCATCGAGGACATCGAGCAAGAAAGAAACAACACAAAACAAGAATTCTCAAGATGTTATGATAATTTATTCTGACAATGATAATGATGATGATGAATATTTACCACTGAGAAAAAAACAAAAACTTGAAAAGGAAGTTATTGATTTGACGTAACTGACCATTTGAAGCAAAGAATCCATATTTTCGGGACAAAGGCTTATCAGGGGAGAAGGCCGGCTAGTAATTCTTGATTCATTATCTTCTCGGATGTATGGCGGGAGACCGAAGCGAAAGTAGAGAAAAAAAAAAAAAAAAAAAAAAAGCGATTCCTATAAAATGACTGAAAAAGGGACTAAATCGATAGGATTGATGGGCGGATTATATAGTACATACATGGCACTAGTGTAACAGTGTGTTTTTTTTTTTTTTTTTTTTTTTTAAAAGAAAAATAAAATGTTAACATCAACCATTGAGTTAGAAAATCAGCTGGAATTGCCCCTGGGGATTACTTCTGAAGCTTCTATTCGAAATTCAAATTTGGCCGAAATGGTCTCGAATCCAGATCATCAAAAACGATTCTTACTTCTAGATTTGAAAGATGGTATAAAATTGGCTTTTCAGATAAATCATAAGATATGGATTCACAACTATTTTTATGTTCCTGTTGGCTGTCTTTTGGTTCTTTGTGTACTATACGCTGTCAATGTCGTTATTGAGCATATACATATTCTGTTTCCAGCATCTGTTGCTTTAATGTTAATATTGTATATTATTTTACTATGCTCACAACAGTTGATTGGTAAATCAAAAACATTGTCTATAATAAGATTTCTCGAAATACCCGCAAACTTTTCTTTGAAGTGGATCAATATGTTTTTCATTCCTTCTTTTGTTACATTACCACTAGCTGACAAGATCAGCGTCAAAGAAGCATTCATAATTGCTGCAGTATTTGTTGTGGGTTACATAGCAATGTTTGCAGGAATTGCTTATCTTGTTAAAGGATTACAAATGCTATTAAATCAAACAAGGAGATCTTCTGTAGAACAAGCCGAATCAATAGCCGATGAGAGTGTGAATATGTCAACCAATAATCAAGATAACATTGAATTAGCTAGTAGAGCTAGGGGTTCAAGTTTGGATATTGAAAACATTTCAGTGAATGAACTGACTGATAATACAGAATTATTTCAAGGGAAAAAAACTGAATTTGTTGAAAATGATGGCTCTGAAAGTGGTATTTCAAATTACAACAGAAGAAAATCCTTGGAGATTCCACCCTCAGCAATCAGTCACCAAACAACAGAGCTCAACAGGAAGCATGACGCAGAAATTGAACAAGAAGTTAGGGATGAAGAAGTGGAGAGAGAGAGAATTCATCAATATATTGCTAAGTTACCTGAGCGCTCAAAGGCAATTTCTCAAATTATCACCGAATATTTTGACTGGGCTATTTATGTGATAATGTTCATCGCCGGGATACCAATATATTTTGCTTGCAACTATGCATTGCCTTTACAATTGGCCATTTGTATTATATTATTCAAAACTGCATTATTAATTCCTGTTAAATGGAGAAAGTTTTTACATCCTATTTTGGTTAGTTTTCCATTCATGTTGTTGCTAATTTACATTTTTTCAGTTATTAAAAGAGCTGGGTTTTTAGAAACTATAAGGTCATATAAGACTGGCAGAACATATTTGTACTTGTTTACTAATTCAGTTACAACGGCTTGGCCAGGAGCAGGTGATGTATTATCTTCTATGATGGACATTAGTATTGTGTCTTTATCATTGCCTATGTTCAATTATCGACAAGATTTGAAAAAACATTATGTAGTTTTCATTCCACCAATATTATTATGTGCTGCGGCTTCATTTTTTATTTATCCACCTGTGTGCCATGCTATATCGATATCATCCTCTAGATCCCTTGGTTTTGTTGGTAGATCAGTGACTCTTGCACTTGGTACCCCGTTGGTAAATTCTTTGAAAGGTAGTGTACCATTAATGTCTGTTTCTACTATCTTATCAGGAATCTTAGGAGTATTGTGCGGAGACTACATGCTTCACTTCCTTAGAATCAAAGATGATGACTATATCACAATTGGTATTACTCTTGGTTTAAATTGTGGAGCTATTTCTACTGCACATCTTTTAATAAATAACCCTAGAGCTGCTGCTATTAGTTCTCTTTCGTTCTCTATATATGGTACAATTATGGTTGTTATGGCGGCTATAACTCCTTTAGCAAAAATAATACAGAACTGGGCGGGGCTTAACTCCCTGTGATAATATATATATATATATACATCTAATTAGCATATAATAACAAAGTAAATCATTTCTCCCTGATTGGTGTGCAATTCATGGCTTATATCAAATGGGGCTTAGCGTAAGGATTCCTAGCGAGTTGCCAGTGCCGCGTAACTATCCTCTTTTTTTTTCCTTTTTTTTTTTTTCTAGTGTAATTTTCTTGGTGGTGGGGTATTGTTAAAAAACGGTGAAGCCAAGAAACCAGAAATGTGTATCTCAATATCATCGAATAATAGATATATTTTGACGCATTATCAATAATCTATCACGAATATCAATTTTATCATTACCCTGTGAGATCAAGAATTGAAATTATTACAGCAAAGAGGCGAAGAAATTGAAGTTTTCATTTAAATAATCCCGTTTTCACTTTGTGGTCCATTGATCAGCAGCAATGAAAAACTCTGTATCTAAACTACTTCCCTCCAAATCAAACGTGCTATCAAATTTATCTAAAAACTTATTGTATCAAAACTTTAATGGTATAGACGATCTTTATATTCTTTTAGAGAATCCACATAAAGTATATCAACCAGGAGATCATGTCAAGGGATCTGTTGTACTTCAAGTAAAGAAGCCTCTTGTTAAAATCACCGTCACCTTGTCGGTAAATGGAATCATTAAAATAAGTGCAGGGAAAAATGGACTTACAGGCAAAAAAGTCAAACTATTTTCTGTGGCAGTTCTGTTATATGGTGAAAATGATTCAAGCAAAGTAGAAGCTTTGTCAAAAGGTGAACATTGCTTTCCATTTTCCATACGGCTTCCCAAAAAACACATCTATTCAAGCATAAAGTTTGAAAAAGGTTCCATTTCTTACACGTTGCAGTCACATATTTGCATTAACAGACAACAACGACTACCGAAAAGTCTTGAAGAGAAAACAGCAAAAAGCCGAAATAGTAGGAATTTAGCATGGAGAAACTTGAGCAATAAGCGTAATGACGAAAATAGTAATGATGACACACGACCGGAGAAAACAAGTAATCCGAAATTTTTTGCAAATATCGATAATAAAGAATCACAAGGTGCGGAACTGAGTTGGATTGCTAAATGTGAGAAAGACTTGACTATTCAATGTCCCATAAATGTTAGTAAATTTTCTCCCGCAAAGCCGAGTGTACTATCAATTAAAAGTCCTCAAAGAAAATTTCTTAAGAATTTATCGTCAGCATCATCATCAGCATCCACAATGAACTCAGTTAACTCAATAAAGAGTGCGGGAAGCGGTGGCTCAAATGAAGCCGATAATGAAAATGCAGATAATAGTTCTAACTCATCGGTTTTTAACAATATTTCAAGTTCGCTTTTCACAAAAGCTGCAGGAAACTTCGGCTCAATAAAGTTGACAGTGAATACGCCGTCCATCGCGTACTTACCCAATGAAGCAATACCAGTCCAAGTACACTTGCAACACATTAGAAACGTGATATCTATGAATGGGATTATTATTACATTAATAAGAATTTGCAAAATCGATAGTGGTGAGGGTGGCGTGCAGTCATTTAGAAAAGATTTGTCACAAGTAATTAAACCATTGTTCATAGATCCAACTTCTTTGGGGTTTGAAGTAAACGCGAATATTAAGATTCCTTATGATGCATTTGCAACATTGCATGGAGCGCCTCTTCTTAGCTTTGAATACTTTGTCGAAGTGGTAATTAATTTGAGCGGGAAAAATCACAATAATGCTATAGGTAATAATTCAGATGTCTCTACAAAAGTTGATATTGCAAATAATAAAAAGTATTACAATATAAACAGAGGTGAAAAACAAAATAATCTGAATGTCAGTGAGCATAGTCAACTTGAATCTACAATGAATCAGCAGATTATCAACGTAGATAGATTAAAGAAATTGAAAAATGTGATATCAATTAGCCGAAAAATTATCGTTGGTACAGAAAAATCTAAAGTTATATCTGAGACTTCAAATGAAGCTAATATCACCGATATTTCAGCTAATAACATAAATGGTAGTTCCAGAACAAGTTTATCTTTATCTTCTCATTCATTAAATAGCCAAAAATTAGCATCAACGAGAAATTCAACGCTGAACACTTTTGATCCTTCACTATTACCGCCACCTCCTTCTAACGAGAGCAATAACGATTCTTACATAGAAACAGAGGCTCTGCAACTACCACCGCCTCCGCCATTATCTTTCATGGATTTAGAGAGCAACCATGGTATGTCAGAGAAAGAGTTGATGCGCGCGCGTGAAGAGGCACTTCTACCATCAGAACCGCCTCAAATGGGTGGCGAGGACAATGATTTTGAACCACCCGCTATCGTACCTTTAAATGGAATTGTTGACGCTGTTATTCCTTTTGCAAGTATGCATAATATTCCATTCTTGGAGGAAGAAAATGAAATGATGACAAATACTAATATTTCATATTTACAACAACCGAATAGGGACATATATTGCACCGCAAACCCAGATCAGTTTGCTCATGTCTCTATAAGAAGCAATCCATTGATTACCAGCAGAAACACCAGCGTTGCATCAACTTCAAATAATTTGGTTGATATCTTGAGGGAAGAACCTATAGATTTTGTCCCTAGATATGTTCCACTTGATGAAAATGATGACTTTGTTAGCTCAAATGATCACCCAAGTCCTGATATATCACAAACCACTATATCGCTGATACCACGTGAAAGGGAACAACACATTGACTAGCCTTAAAGTAAATTTACTTGACGAATTTTACGGGGAAATTAAGATTGCCTTTATCATTCTATCACAAATAAATATAATAGAAAATTTTATCAATTTTAATATGTATAGATGATAAAAAAAAAAAAAAAAAAAATGAAAAAAAGAAAAGATTAAAGCAAAGAAAATAAACAAATTTAGACCTTTTTGGTGTCCAAAAATAAAATCAGATTATTTCTTATACGCCCATTCGCTTCCGACAATTTATCCAATGATATAATATAATAATGCAAAATAATATAGTAATAATAAACAAATTAACAATAAATCAAGTAGTAGTCAACTAAAATACATTTTGGTAAATATATTCTAAGCGCACTCAAATATTGCGCAAACCACATTTATTTATTTTTCTTGCCGTTAAGTTACAAATATCTATGCAAAAGGCACCTCAGTGAAGAGCGACACCAAACATACAATTTCCAAAAATGTTATACGATAAAGAATTATTAATTGCTCAATTAGCAATTCAAAGAGCAGCCATTGCTTCAAAACTTATTTTGAAAGATTATAACAAATTGTACTCTTCAAAAACAATTACTAAAGAAGATGCATCACCGGTTACAATTGCAGACTTCGCTGTGCAGTCAATTATTATTTCATCTATTACTCAATTTTTCCCAGATGACAAATTTGTTGCTGAAGAATCCGGGGCCGATTTGAGACAAAGAGAAGATTTACAATCTTTGATTTTAAAATATATACAACAAACAGATAAAGAGTTTTCTCGATATGAGCTGCACGACTTCAAGTTTAATCCAATTACTCTTGGGTCTCAAATTCTAGAAACTTTGGATAAAGGAGGATTTGAAGGGGGTAAAAATAAAAGATTCTGGATATTGGATCCAATTGACGGAACTAAAGGATTTTTACGTAATGATCAATTTGCTTTATGTTTATCTTTAATGGATCAAAATAGAATTAGAATTGGAATAAACGGATGTCCTAATTTACCGGTAGACATCAAGAAAATTGTGGAAACCCATAATTTTGACAACCTGAATTTCAATTTGAATGAGTATTTGAAACAAAATAAAGATGTTCCAAAAGGTTTACTTTTTACTGCTGTTGAAAATAAAGGATCACATGTACAAGAGCTATTCAAGGATATTGAACCACTTGTTACTACAAAGAAGATTGAAATGAACAATTCATTGAACTCAATTAAGAACAGCGTGATTGTAGAAGGTGTTGAAGTCAAACACTCTGATCATACTGGTCAATCTCAAATTAAAAAATTGTTGGGTATTCCTCAAGATCAAACTATTAATTTGGACTCGCAATGTAAATACAGTTTATTAGCATATGGTGTTGCAAGTGGATTTTTAAGATTACCAATCAGTTTGAGTTATCAAGAGAAGATATGGGATCATTCTTCTGGATATTTGTTGGTTAAAGAAAGTGGCGGAGTAGTCACAGATATGAATGGTAATGATTTAGATTTTACCGAAGGTAAATATTTACAATCCAAAGGAATTATTGCCGGCTCAAAACAATACCATTCAGATTTTATTCAAGCGATAAAGGATGCAGCAAAGTTATAAACTTATTATTAGAACTATCGAGGATTTTTTTTTTTTTTTTTTTTTTGTTGTTGTTGCTAATATTAGGGTTTGAATTATTATTTAGCTAATTGTATTTTTCTTTTTCTTTATCTTTTTCTTTTCTTCTATTGTCTATGTAAGTTGATGGATGCAGAAGTTTATAACCCCTGTTAGCTTTCAATGAATGATTTATCGATTTACCAGGCAGTAAGTATCTGGGGTCCATCGCGGTGTCTCCTCAGTCGGGTAAGGGAAGTTAACATGCCTACTTTTTTTTATATAGGAAAAAAGTACGAAGTATACGGATGATAAAAATAGCGATGCTGTCACTGATTATCAATTTTAAATTGGTTCACTATCGGGCTCAACGGAAAGAATAAAACTCTCATATTATTGGAATTGAAGAAATGGAAAAGTAAAAAAATAATGTTTCACACACCTCCAATAAATCCTGAGCGCTCAAGTTTAAACGCTACAGCAACTTTAGAGTCCTATGCATCCCATAGTAATTCTATAACTTCTGGTGGATTAAATGAAGATGATCACAAACCTATTAAATCAGAGCCAGTGAATGATATAGAATCGATCACTTTAGCCCACTCAAATGATACGCCAATTTCAGGCAGGCCAACTTTGGGCCCCGCCTCGTCAGCTTCATTTATTGAAGACAATAATAATGATGTATCA
This sequence comes from Saccharomycopsis vini, assembly GCA_031124825.1. Classification (NCBI taxonomy): domain Eukaryota; kingdom Fungi; phylum Ascomycota; class Saccharomycetes; order Ascoideales; family Saccharomycopsidaceae; genus Saccharomycopsis; species Saccharomycopsis vini. Next base: position 22,953 of record JASTUB010000246.1, read on the forward strand.
AATTCAAGGAAAAGCTACACATTAGAATATATTAGAGACTTGGGAAGTGTCAAATTACCTAATAAGCTATCAATTTTAATTGATGAGTTCTTGAAAGATTTACAAGCTCCTAAATATGCTCAACCATTAACTACTGATCAAGTTGCATCACTTTTTCAACAATTTTACGATAAATTTGATGAACAAGCATTAATACATATTTCACAGACTGAGAAAGGTGCAGAAATTATAGAAAAAATCCATAATGATTACGTTGAAATTATGGAAGCATCTCTTTGTTCTGATAGAAAGATATTTAACAAAATTTACCAAAATAATATCGATGATTTAAAAATTCATTATAGCATTTATGAAAAAGTATACGTATTGAGAAACCTAGTTAATGTCAATCTCGAGCAATTAGAATTGGATATGAGTCGTTTCAAGAACTTCAATGAAGATGATTTCAAAAAGAAATTGACAATCGTTCAAAAATCATTTAACAAAGCTAATGATGTTAAAAGTCCTTTAGAAAAGTTGGTTGTATTTTCTGAGTCTATTAAAGTATTAATCAAAGTAATTTATGAATGTCAAAATCAAGGAAAAGATTCATCTGTTTCATTATCAACTGCTTCTAGTTTTGTTAATGCTGATATAGTGTTTCCAATTTTCATATTTTTTATCGTACACAAGCATGTTGAAAACTTATTTTTGAACTGCAAATACATCAAGAGATTCAAATATAACAAGTTTTGGTCAAGTGATTTAAATGGTGAATATTCTTACAACATAACAACAATTGAAGCAATATTGACATTTATAACAAACTTAGATTATAGAAAGGATTTGAGTTTGACTGATGAAGAATTAAAGAATTTATTGAATGCTTTCAAATTAAAAAAAAATGGTCCAAAAGTTGAGGATGATAACACATTTAATGAATTCAAAGTAGATAGCACTCATGAACTCAGAAAATCACTTTCGAAGACACATGGAAAGGTATATAGTGAAAAGAAAAGGCTTATTGATAAGATTCAACAATTTAATGATGAGGATGGCAACGTGACATTTTTTGACAATTTGTCATTTAAAGATCTTCAAAAGATTCTATCACCGATTGACATCCCACTTTTCAATCCTATTAATCCGATGGCTGTGAATAGTGATAATAATAATAGTAGTAATAACAATATTAACATCACTAACAACAACAATGCCCCATCTTTCCCAAAGATTGGAAGAAAAAAGCTGGATTCAATAACTCTCATTAAAAACACTATTCAAGAAACATTAGCTCATTATAATAGTAAAAACAACAGCAACAACAACAACAACAACAACAACAATAATAATAATAATAATAATAATAATAATAGTAATAACTCAAGCTCTCCATCATCTACCATATCATCTTTATCATCAAATTTTGTGGGGAATCGCACTATTAATCGGAGCAGTAGCTCAACTTTCATTCTAAATGATAATGGAGAAATGATAAAAAATACTTCTGACACTAATGGAATAATGATGAATGTTGCTGATCATGGGATCAAAAATTTAGCTTCTGTGTTGGATTCCTCTTTGAAGTTTATAGGGACTAAGATTTCGACGCAAAATAATAATAATAATAATAATAATAATAATAATAATAATAATAATAATAATAATAATAATAATAATAATAATA
>JASTUB010000247.1:0-24557 GCA_031124825.1 Saccharomycopsis vini
TTTTTTTTTTTTTTTTTTTTATTATTAAAAAAATTTGGAATTTTTTTTTATTTTTTTTTGTTTTTTTTTTTTTTTTTTTTTTTTTTTTTTTTTTTTTTTTTTTTTTTTTTTTTTTTTTTTCTACAAACTGTGGTTTTTTTGTTGGTAGATTTGCTCCCACCAATTTTTTTTATGAATGTGTTGGCTTACAAAATTACATTTGAACTTATTAACAAAATTTATACAACAAAAGAAGAAAATTCAGCAGATAAAATAGCGTGAGAAGTGGGAATATGGTCTTATTAATAGGTATTATGAAATGTATAAAAAAAAAAAATAATCGAAAAAAAAAAAAAAAAAAAAAAAAAAGTTACTAATCTAAATAGAAATCCCGTAGTATTTTGTTGTGCCAGGTTAGTCAAGGATGCCATTCCCAACTCTTTTAAAACTGAATTTTAATTCAAAAATATTACTTGGATTCAACTCCCCTGATCCATACTCTAGCAATATCATCTTTTATTTGTTTTCCTTTCCCCCAAATTCCGACTGACCAAAAATGAACATCTTTAAACCCAGGGGCTTTCAGTTGTCTTTGACTTGTAATGTCCAAAACCTTTTCATCTCCATAAACCAGCAGTTGATTATTGTCATTTGTTGATTTTGTTTCCCATGTACGAAAATCATCCTTTAATGGAGTCCATTGTTTTGTGTCTCTCCAAGATTTAGATTTAGTCATTTCCTCGATTCTACTAAGCGCTCTTTTATACGCAAATTTTTCGTCTTCTCCTGTGAAATTCTTTGTATTTGTAAAATTTAATTCTTCTTTATCCTTAATGTTTGTTTGATCTTTAAACTGTACTTCACCATCATTATAAGCCGTGACATTAGGCCTATATGGTGTTGTCAAATCAAGTTGAGTTTTGGAAAACATTTCTTCTTCCTGAACTTGCTCAATGTTTTTCCCTTGAGCATTGCTTTTATCATCAGGGAAAAACAATTGATCTAATGGACATGCAATTCTCAAAACTAGTTGACATTTAGACTCATAAAGAGCATCTAATAAAGTTATAAATCTTCTAGCTTCGCTTTTCATTGAAGTTTTGAAAACAGGAACTTTATCAATAACAAAAGTATGATACTTTGATGCTAATGATATATAATCTGCAGGACCAAAAAGTCCTCGGCAAATATAATCAAAATCAAACTGTACTACCCCATCTTTATGCCATGGTATGATGACTTCTCTGCCATAAACAGTTACTTGATCCATGGTGCCATTTTGATCTTTAATTACAGCTTTTAACGAATTTTGCCAACCTGAATCATGATTTGGATCGTTCATAACATGAAGACGTGCTTCACCTTTTCCGGATCCTGTACTAAGAATTTTTCGATAATTATTTTCACTATTCATGTCTAATGTATTGCATCTCATTTGTAAAACTGTTAAAAAACTTCTAAACTCTTTTTTTCTAAAATCAGTGGCATATAAATCTTCAGGTAATCTATTTGAAGTGGCCACCAAAACTCCTCCCAATCTGAAAAAATAGGTAAATAATAATTTTATAATTTTGGCCGCCGCAATGTCCGGTAAAGTGAATTCATCTAAAATCAAAACGGTATTTTTGTTGATCATTTTTGAAGCAATTTCAAATAGAATTAATTCATTCTCGAATCCCAAAATGCTATAATTTGTATGCTTGTTCAAAGTACGTCGAGTTTGAATTATATTGATTTGGTCATACACCCATAACATGAAGTTGTGATAGTGCCATCTTCCTTTAGAGGCATATGGTAAACTGCTGGCAAACATATCCATCAACATTGATTTCCCACAACCTACTTCACCATTCAAAAGAAACCCTTTGGGAGCTTCCAATTTTTCAAGCTCTTCTCCATTGTTCAAGACTTTGACCATTTTTTTTGATTGTGATTGAATACTCATATTTTTCCACCAAACAGGAGTAAGGCTTTCCACATATGTATTTGAAGAGTATATAGACTCTAAATCTCGGATCACTGATCTAAGCTCCACTTCAGCTTTACGAGGAGGAACATAATCTTTTATGCGATAATACAACTTTTGAAATTCTTTGGCAGCTCGGAGTTGGGCTTCATCGCCTCGAAGGATGCCTTGAGCTACGTGATTCTTATAAATCATCAAAGGGTCGGTTATTGCTAAACCAGTTTCTAAGCTAGATACATTGTTTTCAAGGTGATAATGGCGATTTTGGAAAAACTGATAAATTATGCTTCCATTTGAAGGCTTTTCCTGGATCAATAAGCTGTGTGACCTGATTGCTAGTATTGATGTTGATTTTTTAGTCAAGCTCATCTCGCTAGGGGAGAAATTATATATATGGGCAGGAATCAGAGGGGTGAGAAAACACTAACTCATAGGAAACAAAATTAAAGAGATTATCCTGGTCGATGGATATATGTACCTATATTTAAAGAAAAATGATTGAAGTCAAAGCCAAGAACCACCTGAGATCAAACGTGGTTACTATTTTATTGTTCTTCAGTTAATCTTTATTCAAAGGGTGCACCTTAAAGTAGTAAAAACAAAAAAAAAAAAATGAGAAAAAAAAAATAAAAATAAAAATAAAAGGCTATTAAAAAGTCCACCAGACACAATGCGATCGGGGAGTTTTCCAATAAGGAGGGGGGTCAAAAGTAACACAGGCAGAAAGCATATATAATAATTATGCTAGTGAATGTTAATTGACATCCACCGAATGTTACTTTTACTGCTAAAAAAAAAAAAAAGTTCCTCTAGCCTGTGTCTTTTATTATTACCTGTATAAGTAAGTATCTCTTTCGCCTTTCAAGCGTTATCTTTCTTAAATACATGTCAGTCAATCAACAATTATTACCTATGATCTACAATTTTACAAAAAAAAATCGAAAAAAACAAAAAAAAAAAAAAAGAAAAGAAAAGAAAAAAATTGAAAGTTATCAACAGCAATAAAATATGACCATTCAATTATTTACAAATCCATTTATATACTATACTAAAACAAAATTTTCTATCTCCAATGATCCTCAAAGTTTTATATAAGCTCTGTATTGAACAGCATCTTTGTGCATATCATTTCTATATTCGAATCCTTTAGAATCGCCTTTGGTAGCAGCAATCAATTCTTCTGCTAATTTAACACTGAAATCACTGGCTTGTCTTTCAGCAGCACGAAGTAAAATCCAACCAAAAGCAATTCTGTATCTTTGACGACGAGTTAATGGTACTGGGACATTAGTGGATTTGGCAGTACCATTTTTAAAATTCTTGACAACCATTAAAGGTGACATTTTTTCCAAAATATCTTTTAAAGCTTCTACTGGATCAACTCTCAATGACACTTTGACGATATATAATGCTCTACTAAGCAATTTTTCTGCAGTAGCTTTTTTACCATGTCTCATAATCAAATTGGTACAGTGATCAATGACATCGTCTTTTGGCAATGGAATTTTTTTAGCTTTGAGAGTTTTAAATTCTTCAAGTTGTTTGTCGGTTGGTTTGAATTCTTCGTGTGATAATTGGTTGATATCAATTCTACTTTCATCTGGTGGGGCTAAGAAAGTTTCTGGGTTGTATGGTTTGCCGCTACTACTGAATTCATTTCTAAGTCTTTGTATGGTAGTAAGCCATTCATCGATATCTTCTTCAAAATTTATTTCCGGTTTATCATTTGCAGTCTCAGTAGCTTTACTGAGTTCATGATGATCTTGTAATGCTGGTGTAGTGGCAGATGAGTTAAATCTTTGAATATTTATCACCGGTGAACGTCTTATTAATGCCGATTTTGTGTATGGATTTAATGGGGTACTTTTGATATTTCTTATTGCCAATCTGGTGAAACTCATTTTTGATTATTTCTTAAATATTCTCCACTATCTTCAATCTTTTACAATTGTGTTATATTATAACTTTTATTTGAAAAATGCCAGAAATTTTTTCAACTTTTTTTTTGTTTCACCAAAAAAAAAAAAAAATACAAATTGTTAAACGCGCGCACATTTACTATGGACCATCTATCTTACTTCCTTCCTCCCCTTTTCTTTTCTTTTTTTCTTTCTACTCTGTTATTTTCAACTGAAACTTTCCCCGCGCCTTCACAAAGGATAGAAATGTTAGATAAGAAATTGGTTTGTAGATATTATTCATATTGAGGTCATTACATAAAATGGAAAATTACACAATTAAGGAACCAGACTGTAAGTTTGTTCATTCAACCAGATCAATATTTCCAGTCCATATATTAACCACTAAATATTCAACATTTTCCCCCCGGAAAAACAAATAAAATACAAACTAACTTGAATCGAAATTAAAAGTCACAAACTCTATTGTTCAGATCATAACAAAAAAAACATATTCCTCGTTATCTAATAATCTTCAATGGAATGCCCTTCGCCAATATTCTATCCGTAAGATTTTTGATGTCATAAAGTATGATTTTAATTTGGATCTTGATACCAAGATTTCAAATCCCTTATTAAGGCCTGATTCTAAATTGTCAGAAACTATTAGATCCAAAACTGAACGTATTTGTCACTATTTAGAAACACAGTTTCCACTACTGCCGCCATTTACTATTTTAAGATTAGCCGAGTTATTGGAAGACCCAACTTTATATTTTCAAGAACATGAGACTCAGAAATATTTGGCTGCATTAGAAGTGGTAATCTATGTTCAAAGTACAATCGATGAGTTTCCTGAAATGGAAGATAATGAGACGAAGCCTCCAAAAGATAACAACAACAACAACAACAACAACAACAACAACAACAACAACAACAACAATAATAATAATAATAATAATAGACCTTGGGAGAAAATTCAAACCATTGAAATGGAGCCTATCGAATGGGTCACTGAAGAACACATGAAAGAAATCCAATTAGAAAAATTAAAAGAACTTGAAGAATACGAAGATGATGAAAATGAGCCCGAGTTGCTGGATGAAGAAAAACAAAGAGAGTTAGAATTACAACTTTTGGAAAACCAAAAGAAAGGGGAGAAGCCCGAAGAGTCATTATTGCAAAGCAAGAGAAATGATGATGTTCAGATTTCAAACTTTGATAAAGATAGGCAGCTTGGAGAAAACCAGATAGAATCTTCGAAGCTTTCTGAAAATAATGACCAGGTTAATAATACTTGTTCTCTGGTTATTTCTCAGAATGTTTTGGATGATAAGAAAATTTCAGGAGAAGATCAAGTACAAGAGGAAAAAAGAGAAGGTGAAAATGAAAACAAAGAAAAACATCAAGTTAAGAAGGAGACAGGCAAGAAAGAAGAAAATCAAGAGATTAATGAAGTAGTGAAACAAGATTGATAGACAATGTCAAATCATTGTGATTAATTTATGTCTACCAATTAGCTGAAAGAAAATATTATATCTCCCAAATAGACTACACAGAGACAAGTCACACTAAGAGATCGAAAGCCGTCAGTAGTTACATGTAATTTTTGTTCATTATATTTTACAAATGAGTTCTCTCAATCTTTTTGCAGCTGCTATAAATGCATATCTACCCATGGATAGTGATGGTAGAAAAATAATTTCTATTTATCAAGCCATACCATTATTTGGCATTACACTATATAAATAATATTGTACTATAGTTTCCTTATATAATATGAAGATATCATGATATTTATTTTTGGGTTACAAGCAATGCAACAAAATATTGCTTTTATGTTAGTTTTCTTTCTATTTTTTTTTGTTATTTTTCTAATTTGTTCTGTAATGCTTATTGTTCCAATTTTGGGAAATAGCTTTCAAATGATACTATTCAAATACTGACCGGTTAGACATTATTAGCAATCTGCAACAATTTTGTGTGTGTGCTAGATCTTTTATATTCAATTACAAAATTCCATGAGAACAAGCAGGAATAAAATATCGTATCTTTAAATAAAATAAGAAAAATTAAAAAAAAACTTTTCTAAGGTCTTCAAATAACAAAATATTATCTAATTTCTCATACATTTAATATGCTCAACACAGATAGCTGTCAGACATTGACTTTTTTGAGCTCACAATACCGATTTCTCTTACAAACACTTTAAAACTATATCTAACTGTACGAATAATAAGTTTTTCCTTACAAATTTTATTAAAAATCAACAATAATTTACTGGAAAATTTTCAGTGCTTGAGATGAGTATTTGGAATTTCAGAAACATTAGCTTGTCGCATACCTTTTAGACAATATGTAATCTGTAGATTCCATTACAGAGCGCTGTGCTATCAAGCAGATCATATCAAGCAATTATTTTCTACTTCATTTTTTGATTCATACCATAAATGACATGGTGGAGGATTACGAGAAAGTCCCTTTGCTTTCTATCTGCATAATTATTGGTTTCCAAGAAGCAACAGTCTCAATATTCATTAATCTTCCAATTATATATATTCGTTTTCTTTAAACCACAGCTCAACTTTGTCACCATCCCTGGCTAACCAGTTCAATTTAGACTCCAAACTGTCCAAACTTTGTCCTAAGTTTTTGTCAAAACTAGAGATATCTTTATCATCAAAAAATTTGGTGATTTCTTCTTTACCACCTGGAACGAGATAACCAGATGTGCAAATGCTAATGATGTAACCGAACATACCTAAACTTGGTGGGAACGCTTTGACCAACGCATCCCAGTTGGTTTTCATCCAACTCCATAAGGCAAGAACACCCTTCTTGTGGATTCTCAAACCACTCAATAAGACATAAATGTCTTGTGGTTTTACAACTTTAGTATCCAAACTCATTTTTAACGTTCTATCAATTAATTTGTCGTCAGTGAATTTACCCAAACATCTTAAAGCCAATAATTTTTCATCATCAGAAATTGGATTGTTATAGATTTCCAATATTTGCTCATATTCTTTTTCACCACCATCACGAGCAATAGCACTGAAAATTGATCCCTTAATATTTGGATTAATAGCTTCTTTGTCACCAGCAATGTATTTGCTAAATTTTTCCTGAATGGCTTCAGTGACAATTTTATCTCCACTTGAGGCAGCGGCAGCGAATAAGGTGGCTTTCAATCTTTGGTCGACAGCTGGTTCGTCTTCAGAAAATTCCCAGCCCAAAGCTTTTATTTTCTTGTTTATTAAGTTTCTAGTCAATGATTTCAAACCTTCACCAACTTCACCTTCTTTGAATTGGAAAACAGAACGTAATTCTGAAATACCACCTAAAATAGAACTCCACACAATGTATTCTTTTTCATTGGTCCAGTTGGAAACCAAGTTCAAGAAATTGGTAGTCGGATGGTACCCAGAAAGAGCCAAGTTGAAAGCATCATCGACTAATCCAGTACGATCTTGAATAGATAACAAACCATCGTTACCAGCTTGTCCTAATTTGGTCCACCTTTCAGATGTATACAAGGTTCTGTAGAAACCAACAGTGTTAGCATTGACTTTGAAAAATTCTTCTTCACTGTCCAATTTAATAGTCTTGGAACGTGTTTCCAATCTTGAATCAGAATCAATTCCGCTCTTGGTTTTCAAGTTCAAGAAAACTGGGTACAAAACTTGGTCTTCTTCTGGTTTGACATCTCCAGTAGATAAGAAACGGTTTTGAGTAAGTTTGATTTCATTGCCATTTTCTTCAACAGTAACGACTGGATATCCAATGTTGGAGGTCCACAAGTCCATAACTTTGTTAACGTCTTTACCGGAAGCTTCAGATAAAGCAGCCCAAAGATCAGAAGTTTCAGCATTACCAAATTTATGTTTTTTCAAGTAGTTGGAAACACCTTTAAGGAAAACATCTTTACCCAACCAGTGAGCAATCATTCTCAATAAAGAAGAACCTTTGGAGTATGAAATAGCATCGAAAATTTGGTTAATTTCACCAGCTTTTTTAACTGGAACATTAATAGGGTGAGATGATCTCAACCCATCTAATCTGAAAGCCTGGTCCAAAGTATCAGCTTCAAAGTTTTGGAAAATGAAAGATTCATCTTGTGTTTCTTCGAAAACCATGTAAGAACAATATGTGGCGTATGATTCGTTAAGCCACAAGTCATTCCACCATTTCATAGTAACCAAGTTACCAAACCATTGATGGGCCAATTCGTGTTGGACAGTTTCACTGACTCTCAATTTTGTTTGTAAAGAAGCAGTTTTTTCATCAATCAATAAGGCAATAGATCTGTATGTGACCAACGACAAGTTTTCCATAGCACCCGCAGCGAAATCATGAATGGCAACCATATTCATGTGTGGCACGTAATATTCGATATCAAACGCTTTGGCGAAGAATTTCAAAGTTCTAGCAGCTAAAGCCGCAGAGAATCTGCCTTGTTCTTCCAAACCAGGAGTGGTGTAAACTCTAACTGGAATTTTATAATCATTGTTTTCAACGTAACGCAAATCACCAACAATAAAAGCAACTAGATATGTTGACAATAATGGTGTTTCATCGAAAGTAACGGCTTTTTTACCATTACCTAAATCCTTTTCAGCTTTTGGCAACATGTTAGCCAAGGTTGTCAATTCTTTATCGGCAATCAAAGTGATTTCATAGATAGATTTGATTGCAGGTTCATCGAAACATGGGAAAGCACGACGAGCATCAGTGGCTTCGAATTGAGTGGTGGCCAAATATTTGGTGTTACCATTATCATCTTTATATGTGGATCTGTAAAAACCGGCCATTTGGTCATTCAAGATACCAACGAATTCTATGTAGATCTTTGCTTTAGCACCTTGTTTCAACTCGCTTGGAGCTACGAATTCGACTTCTTGTCTTTTTCCGTTGTATTTAATATCTTTCACTGGTTCATCATTGATTCTGGCTGATTTGATTTCGAGTTCCAAGTAGTTCAATGTCACAGAGTTGCTTGTTTCTTTTATGTCTAAATCGATCAACAAATTACCATCAAAGGTAAATTTTTCAAAATCAGGTTCCAAAGAGATGTAGTATTTGTCTGGGTAGACATTTGTAGGCAAAATTTCACGACCTTCCAAACTATGAAGCGAGTTAGTCAATGCCAGGTTTTTAGATCACGAGTTCAAATTGTGTTCGAATTAGTTCTTGGGTATAGTTTACCAAACTAGCAAACTTAAAAGGAAACATTGGATTGAAGAAAAGATTGGGAAACTAAATAAAATTAGTCTGACAAGAACACATACTTTGAAGACATTTTGGGACTAGTTGTTAAGGTAATGTTTTTCAGAGATAAACATGAAAGACTAAGATTCGAGTTTTGCTAAACACTGTAGAATTCTTGACTATTTATAATATTCTTGTAGACACACACACACACACACACACACACACACACACACACACAGGAGGCTTTGTAACGGCCACACGAGTTGATAACAAATCAAATTCGGGAATTTAAACTTTATTGATGACGAGACTATTGCAGGTGCAGGATCATCAAACAATAATTTTTACAATTTATAAGATTTGGTGAATATTTCTGTTGACTTAAAACAATTTGCAAATTTCTATGAATTAAAATAATACATCTTTATTTCATAATTTTAATGAGATGTGTTAATTGTGTATTTTTTCTTGTTTTTTTATCTCCCAAACCTCCGAAGTGCACTCACGCACCCAACCCATGCCGCTGATTGAGTGGTATTAATTACTACCGGGGTTTTGGACTGAAAAAGAAGAAACTGGTGAAGGTGCAATCCTTTAAAATTTACAGATTTCCTAGCTTTTATCTGATGAGTTCATTTTAATTTCAAAAAAAATTCGATTTAGTTAGTATCACTTCCAAGTAATAAAAAAAATAAATAGATATATCCGAAATATGATCTGCTTAAACAGTGCATACACCCACTGACATAATTATCAAAATTGCTTATATCTTTGAAAGATGTTTTCTCAAATAGGACGGTAATGACAACAGTAAAATTAAATACAAAAAAAAAGGACATAATAAGAGCTGATGAAAATTTCTATTGGAGCAAATTATAGTATAATTTACTCATATAATTGTATACGTTAGTATTTCCGTAATAGTTTACAAGCTTTTTGAAATAATTAGTACAGCTGACTGTTCAAAGATTCTCCCATCGAAGAAAATACTGAATCAAAGAGATCTCTAAAAGAGATTGAATTTAAATTTATAAAATAGTACCTAGGTACCACTATTTCAATGAATCGTTTAATATATTTCTTTATTGAAAGGGCCAATGTAGCAATTAGTTACCTAGGAAAGGAGAAAATGAGTTGAAATCTCTCAATTTTTGCAACTAACATTTCAACTGAAATTTTATGTTACAGTTTGATGCATCTTCTTACTTGTAAGTAATTTCTACATAGTTTGGAATATATAATGCGGAAAATAATATACGTTCTAAGCGTACACTTGCAAGAAACAAGTCTACCATAAGATTATCATTCATCTATCAATTAGTGTCATACAATGCACAAAACATACACAAAAAAAAAATAAACTTTGCTGTCCATATTACTTATCATTTGTTTACCGAAAAGTCACAATTACAATCTTGACTAAGCTTTCAACTATATATATTTGTTTTCTTTCAACCACAGTTCAACTTTGTCACCATCTCTGGCTAACCATTTCAATTTAGACTCTAAACTGTCCAAACTTTGCCCTAAGTTTTTGTCGAAACTAGAGATATCTTTATCATCAAAAAATTTGGTGATTTCTTCTTTGCCACCTGAGACAAGATAACCAGATGTGCATATGCCAATAATGTAACCGAACATACCCAAACTTGGAGGGAAAGATTTAACCAAAGTGTCCCTGTTGGTTTTCAACCAACTCCATAAGGCAATCACACCTTTTTTGTGATACTGCAACCCATCGAGTAAATTATGAATGTCTTGCGATTTAACAAATTCTGAGTCGAAACTGAGCTGCAAAGTTCTTTTGATCAATTTATCATCAGTGAATCTACCCAATGATTTCAAAGCCAATAATTTTTCATCATCAGAGATTGGATTATTATAAATTGTCAATAATTGCTCATATTCTTCTTCACCTCCTTCGCGAGCAATAGCACTGAAAATTGATCCCTTAATATTTGGATTAATAGCTTCTTTGTCACCAGCAATGTATTTGCTAAATTTTTCCTTAATGGCTTCAGCGATAATTTTATCTTCACTTGACGCAGCAGCATCAAATAAAGTGGCTTTCAATCTTTGTTCGACAGCTTCTTCTTCTTCAGAGAATTCCCATTCCAAGTCTTTCAATCTTTTGCCTATCAAGTTTCTAGTCAATGATTTCAAACCTTCACCAATTTCACCTTCTTTGAATTCAAAAACTGAACGCAGTTCAGAAATACCGCCTAAGATAGACTTCCACACAATATATTCTTTTTCATTGGTCCAGTTAGAAACCAAGTTCAAGAAATTGGTGGTTGGATGATACCCAGAAAGAGCCAAGTTGAAAGCATCATCGACTAATCCAGTACGATCTTGAATAGATAACAAACCATCGTTACCAGCTTGTCCTAATTTGGTCCACCTTTCAGATGTATACAAGGTTCTGTAGAAACCAACAGTGTTAGCATTGACTTTCAAGAAATCGCCTTCACTGTCCAATTTAATAGTCTTGGAACGTGTCTCCAATCTTGAATCAGAATCAACACCATCTTTAGTTTTCAAGTTCAAGAAAACTGGTTACAAAACTTCGTCTTCTTCTGGTTTGACATCTCCAGTAGATAAGAAACGGTTTTGAGTAAGTTTGATTTCATCACCGTTTTCTTCAACAGTAACGACTGGATATCCAATGTTGGAGGTCCACAAGTCCATAACTTTGTTAACGTCTTTACCGGAAGCTTCAGATAAAGCAGCCCAAAGATCAGAAGTTTCAGCATTACCAAATTTATGTTTTTTCAAGTAGTTGGAAACACCTTTAAGGAAAACATCTTTACCCAACCAGTGAGCAATCATTCTCAATAACGAAGAACCTTTAGAATAGCAAACGGCATCAAAAATTTGGTTGATTTCACCAGATTTTTTAACTGGAACATTAATAGGATGAGAAGATCTCAATCCATCTAATCTGAAAGCCAGATCCAAAGACCCAGCTTCAAAGTTTTGGAAAATGAAAGATTCATCTTGTGTTTCTTCAAATATCATAAAAGAACAATATGTGGCGTAAGCTTCGTTAAGCCATAAATCATTCCACCATTTCATAGTAACCAAGTTACCGAACCAATGATGAGCTACTTCGTGTTGCACAACTTCGCTAACTCTTAATTTTTTGTTTAATGAAGCAGTCTTTTCATCAATCAATAACAAATCGGAACTACAAATAACCAAGGATGAATTTTCCATGCCACCAGCACCGAAATCTGGAAGGCCAACCAAATTCATGTGTGGCAAATAATATTCGATGTCAAACGCTTCAGCGAAGTACTTCAAAGTCTTTGCAGCTAAAGCAGCAGAAAATCTACCTTGTTCTTCTTCTCCAGGAACGGTATAAACTTTAACTGGAATTTTGTAATCGTTGTTTTCAATATAACGTAAATCACCAACGACGAAGGCGATTAAGTAAGTTGACAATAATGGTGTTTCATCGAAAATAACAGCTTTTTTACCATTACCCAAGTCTTTTTCAGCTTTTGGCAACATGTTAGCCAAAGCTGTTAAATCTTTATCGGCAATCAAAGTAACTTCATAAATAGATTTAATTTCAGGCTCATCGAAGCATGGGAAAGCACTACGAGCATCAGTTGGTTGGAATTGAGTACAAGCCAAATATTTAGTGTTACCATTTTCATCTTTGTATGTAGATCTGAAAAAACCGGCAGGTTTTTTATTCAAGATACCAACGAATCCTATGAAAATCTTGGCTTTAGTACCTTCTTTCAACTCACTTGGAGCTATGAATTCTACTTCTTGTCTTTTTTCGTTGTATTTAATATCTTTCACTGGTTCATCGTTGATTTTGGCTGATTTGATTTCAAGTTCCAAGTAGTTCAATGTCACTGAGTTACTTGTTTCTTTGACATCCAAATCAATTAACACACTACCATCAAAGGTGAATTTTTTAAAATCAGGTTCCAAAGAGATGTAATATTTGTCTGGGTAGACATTTGTAGGCAAAATTTCACGACCTTCTGAACTATGAAATGAGTTAGTAAATGTCTGGTTTATAGATCACGAGTCCGAATTGGGTTCAAATCAGTGTGTGGAAATAGTTTGCCAGATTATTATGTCTAAAAAAAAAAAAAAAAAAAAAAAAAATTAGATTCGAGAAGATATTTTGAGACTAAATAATCTGATAGGAACACGTACCTTAAAGACATTTTGATAGGTTTGTGGTTTGTGATTATAATTTAAAAGTGTAATAGGTATTCACTAGAAAACTTGCTAGCTGCTATTATTATATTTAATTTTGAAAAATAAAGAATGCAGAATATAAATCTTCAAGTGCTGCAAGGTCACAACAATCTCTTTGTATTCCCATCATGCAGGTCTTCTAATAGCCGTACGAGATGATAACTAATCAAGTTGATAACTAATCAAGTTGGAAGCTAAACAAACGCTTCCCGACAATTCAAATTTTTATGGTAACAAGTTTCTTCCATAATAATCACAAAAAATTTCTAATTTCAAAATTAATTTTTGCTATTAGTTTTATAGTGCTATAAATATTATAAATTTTTTTTTATATCTACTTTCTGGCTGGATGGAGTATTGATTGGATTGTTGGACATATTTTTTTTTTGTTTTTTTTGTTATAAAAGTAGGGGCTCTTACTGTAACGGAAGCGACAATTTTTATCCACCCATTTTATAAGCTGTAAAAGGAATAATCTTAATGTTTTTTTTTTTTCCCTAAAATAGATCAAAAAAAAAAAAAAAAAAACAAAAACATATATATATATATATATATATATATATATATATATATATATATATACTCAAAGGGAAAATTAGAATTTAAGTTTGTAAGAAAACAAATTTCAGTAAGAGAGATTGGAATACAAGATATTAAACTGGATAAAATTAAAGAATAAAGGCCAGAAAAAAAAAAAAAAAAAAAAAAAAAATTATATACAAATGTGAATATGCATAATGAAAACATTGGTCGAAAAAAATTTCTCACTACCTATAAGAACCGTTGATTGAATGAATGATTTTACCCTATAAGGAGGGAAGCGTAAGAAGAAACTGAGTTCTTGCTCGTAGATCAACAAAATCTGATGGATTTATTGAATGTAATAACACAATGATGAAACCAAAAATCAAAAGAATTATCGGTATAATAATTGTAACAAGAAAAAGAGCCCTTTTGAGTAATCAACTTTTTTTTTATTTTTCGTATCATATATTAACATTCTCATGTGACATTATGAAATTTAAACTACGATCCCAATGTATCTATGACTTTGGAGTGATAGTCTCTTTAATTAGCCATACGTGAGAGCTTGGATTATTGGAGTAGCACGGTCTTCTCTTTGGGTGATCCTTGTTAATTTTATTTCCTTTTGTTTCAATTTTTTATCGCCTTATTATACATTATGTTGTTTTTTATTGTTATATTCATTATAATGGCAATACCATTGGTTTTGTTTTCCTATGAGACAGAACTGTTGTCCTTTGTTTTTTTTTCTTGCCATCACAAAAAGTGGAACATATCAATCCAGCCATTGATTTCTGTAATTTAGCAACAAGGACATCAATTAAATTAAATTTTTGGGGTTTCAAACTTTAAAAGACATAGAGATTTAATTACTAAAAATTTTAACTCCATCCTTGTTAGCTCAGTTGGTAGAGCGTTCGGCTTTTACGAAAGAAGGAACCGAAATGTCCAGGGTTCGAGCCCCTGATGAGGAGTTATCTTTTTTTTTGGAACTACTTTTTCATTACTATTTAGATTGTTTTCAAAACCAAATTATTCAACGTTACAATAAACATTTTTTGATTTTAGTATTTTAGTGATAGATGCGACCTCATCACGATTTAAGGGAAAAAAACTTGAGATGATCGACTATCAAAACGCATTTTTCAAAAGATACTTATGAGTAAAGAAGTTTACAAAAATTCCTTAAATAACATTAATATAATCGTTTCTATAGTACAAAAGAAAAGAAAAAAAAAATAAACAAAAAGTGCTAAGTAGAGCCAGAAAGAAAGAATGATTAAAAACAAAATGAATTCTTCAACACGAGGATGGTGTATTCCAATACTTTCGAATTAGATTTTTAATGCGAGTTTGTAGGAATTTTTTTTTTTTTTTTTAACTATTTTTTGTTTTTCAATAAATCTTTAATTTGGTCAGTAATTTTCTCGACAATACCATATGCTTTATTTGTACAATCCACCAAAGTTAAGGCATCAATTGGTAAGCCACCACTTTTTGAAATTTGACAAACTTCTTTATTTTTATTCATTGTCACTGTTAAAGTTCCCTGACTTAATGATTCTTCTCTCATAGTTGCATCTATGATTGCTATTTCATTATTTTCTTCTCCTTTTATGTTTTGCTCACTACTATCAGTAAGGTTGAAAAATGAAAAAGTGACACAAATTGGTACGTGTAAAATAGATAAATGAACTGGTTCTCTCTCTTCTATTGGATGTATTATAATATTTTC
This sequence comes from Saccharomycopsis vini, assembly GCA_031124825.1. Classification (NCBI taxonomy): domain Eukaryota; kingdom Fungi; phylum Ascomycota; class Saccharomycetes; order Ascoideales; family Saccharomycopsidaceae; genus Saccharomycopsis; species Saccharomycopsis vini. The sequence goes on from JASTUB010000247.1 coordinate 15,539, forward strand.
ACCATTTACAGAAACTTCCGGTTTAGTAAAATGTTGAAGCGCAGTTATGACTCCAATACAACTTGCATCGATGAATCCTCCATCAAAATCCATGAAATGAACATCTGCTCTTATTGACCAGCATTTTTCACCGGCGACAATACAAAGCCCTTCGACATCTAAAGCTCCTGATCTTTTGATGGCTTTTTCAATTAATCTAGATACAAGAACTTCATCATCTGAAGGTCTACCATTTTCAAAGAACGGACTAGCAATTGGTCCGATTTCCGTAGAAATGTTAAATATTCCTTCAAATGGTTTATCTTCAAAAGGTTTTGTGATACTGGCACTAACTCGAACTGCAACTCTAGTTTTCCCAAATTTAACATCAACGTATCCTGGTTGATCTCCCAAAGTTATATCTACTGGTCTAAATTCATCAAGTTTTCTACCATCTGATCTTATGCCTTGTTTGAGACATTCTTTAAGGAAATCTTGTTCATTAGCGGATAAGATTTCTGCTTTGACCATGGTTTCAGTGAAAAATATAATGAGACTAACAGTATTTCACTATTTGCTTCTTGATTTAAGCATCATCATCGATTTTTTTTTTTTTTTTTTTTTTTCATTTTCTTTTTTTTTTTTTTTTTTGATGGATTTGATGCCCCGAAGCGAAGTCTAAAATCTGAGAGTTATTCTTAGATGTGTGTCAATTTAGCAATCAAATGAAAGAGGAAAAAAAAAAAAAAATGAAATCTTCAATTCATAATAATAAAAAAAAATATTATATCATATGAAAAATTAGTTCACTTTAAAGCTCAAGAATTACAATAATACAAATATTTTTAAAAGCTTAATTTCAAAGCAGCATTGTACAGGGCCACACAACCACACTAACACGCCGGGGGGTTTCGATTTTTTTTCTCATTTTTTTTGAGAGGCAAATAATGAAAAGTTGAAAAACGCTCTCAAACAACAATATCAAATCAGAAAAAGGTCAAAAGTTTGAAAATAACATCAAGAAACTTCATTAAATAAAAATTTGGAATGTTGCAAACAAAATTGCCTCGTGCAGTGGTGAGAAATGCCACAATATTAAGACCACTAATATCTTATAATTCTGCCAATAGAATTGTGTCAAGTTGTGTGAAAAGATCATTTATGAATGATGCAGCAGATTCGAATCTCAATTTCTTTCAAAATCAAAAGACATTACCAGCCAATACTGTTGTTAGATTTGTTCCTCAACAAACCGCTTGGGTTGTGGAAAGAATGGGTAAATTCCATAGAATCTTGGATCCAGGTATCACTATTTTGATTCCATTTATTGATAGAATCAAATATGTTCAATCTTTAAAAGAAAATGCCATTGAAATCCCAAGCCAAAGTGCAATCACCTCCGATAATGTTACTTTAGAAATGGATGGTGTGTTATATATAAAAGTTGTTGATGCTTATAAAGCAAGTTATGGGGTTGAAAATGCAGAATATGCCATTAGTCAATTGGCACAAACAACAATGAGATCCGAAATTGGTCAATTAACTCTTGATCATGTTTTAAGAGAACGTCAAAACTTGAACTCAAATATCACACAAGCTATCAATGAAGCAGCCGAATCTTGGGGTATAAAATGTTTAAGATATGAAATTAGAGATATACATCCACCAGCCAATGTTTTGGAAGCCATGCATAGACAAGTTTCTGCTGAAAGATCTAAAAGAGCTGAAATTTTAGAAAGTGAGGGTCAAAGACAAAGTAATATTAATATTGCCGAAGGTAAAAAGCAATCTACAGTCTTGGCTTCTGAAGCTAGAAAAGCAGAGCTTGTTAATGAAGCAAATGGTGAAGCTGAAGCCATATTAGCAAAAGCCAATGCTGAAGCTGAAAGCATCAAAAAAATTGCTAAAGCTATTCAAGAAACACCAGGTGGTAAAGACGCTGTAGCATTACTGATTGCCGAGAAGTATATTGATGCCTTTTCTAAATTGGCCAAAGAATCAAATACTATTGTGATTCCTTCCGAAATGAGTAACATTAGTTCTTGGATTTCTGGTGGTATGGGCATTTTTGACAAATTATCTAAAACTGTTGATTTCAAATCGATTGAAAATTCAAAAAAATAATTTGAAAACAAAGTGAAATTGACCTATAAGACCAGTTAAATGAAACAAAAAAAAAAAAAAAAATCACAAGAAAAAAAACAAACTGATAAATAAATAAAAAATATGACAAATTAAAAATTAAAATGAAAGATGAAAAAGGAAAGATAAAAACAATGAAAATTTTACACTTTATAGAATCTCTTCCTTCTATTTCCATTTTCCATTTTAGTACTCATTTAGTTACTCAGACTCCCTACATGTAAATATTCTTTTTACTATTTGGCTTCCTCTTTCTTTTCCCCCTACTCCAAAAAAAAAAAAAAAAAAAAAAAAAAAAAAGAAACAATTTTTTTTTTATTTTATTTTACTTTATTTTATTTTTCTTGACTATTATCTTCCTACCTCCTAATTTTATTAATGTATGCCATTACAAGAATATCTAATCTCAAGATGATAATTGATTACCATGCATGTTTTATAATAATAAAATATGTCAAACACACTATCGGGGTGCCTACCGGTGCTCTTGACTCACTCAAAAGTTAGGCTGGGAAAAAAAACTAAAAAAAAAAAAAAGTTAGACAGAAGAGCAATTACACTAAAAGGGAAAGAAAATAATATCAATCCTTACTTTAAACTGCTAATTAAACACAAATAATAGCAAGAATATTATATAAAGAAAAGAAAAGAAAAGAAAAGAAAAGAAAAGAACCCCCTCTACCCCCAATCTAAACAATTAGTGATTATAATATTAATGATAATAATATTACTTTTTTGAATTTTTACAAAGAAAGAAAAACATAGATTAAACAAGGTTAATAATAATGAGTAGCGAATTTACACCGTTATTAGGTAAAATACCCAAAGTTTCTACTCCAACAAATCCAAAGCCCCCAAACATTAATAATAATAATAACAATATGATGCTGCATTCTACATCTGTTTTAGCATCAAGAATTGGACCTCAAAGAACATCAAAAACTACTCAAAAATTGAAATTACTTCCTGAAGAGCCGTCATTAGATGAGGATGAAGAAAGTGGTAGAGAAGTGTATTCACAAGTGACACGTATAAAAGAAGCACCGGCCAGAAAAGATGCAGAAAGGTTGGGGAAAAGTGAAAGGGCTTTATTACCTCGAGTGACTGGGTATTGTACTGCTAGTTCATACAAGATGAAGGAAATTTTGAGATGGTTAAATGAAAGGAAAAAGAAAAATAGCACTCATCCAAAATTAATTGATGAATGTCTTTATACTCCATTTAAATTCCATAAAGATGATCGAAAAAAAAATAAGAATGATGAAATGATTAGATTGGATGATGAAGGTGGAGAAATCGATTTGACTCAAAATAAAAAAGATGTTTTTATATTTGATTATGGGGTTATTGTATTTTGGGGATTTAAAAAAGATGAAGAGCAACGATTTTTACAATATTTGGAGAAATTTGAAAATGAGAAATTAGCAGAAGAGGATGTTCAAATTGAAGATTTCAATTATTATATTACAAAATCATATCCTCCTAGAATTTATAATGATTTTATAACTTTACGTGATGGTAACAATTATTGGGTGAAACTTTCAATTTCTCATGCAATTGCTCAATCAGTGAAAATTTCTTTATTTGAAGAATTAGTGGATAATACTATTGAAGATACTCAAGATATTCCTGAACAAATTGCATTTGTTGGGAAAGTGAATATGAAAAGACAAGATATCATGAAAAGTATAGGAGAATTATTTATATTAAGAATTAATATCAATTTACATGGATCTGTGTTGGATTCTCCCGAATTGATGTGGGCAGAACCACATTTAGAACCGATTTATCAAGCAACTAGGGGGTATTTAGAAATCAATCAACGAGTGGATTTATTAAACCAAAGATTGGAAGTGATTTCCGATTTATTACAAATGTTGAAAGAACAATTGGGGCATTCTCATGAAGAATATTTGGAGGTGATTGTGATTGTATTAGTTGCAGCAGAAGTATTTGTATCAATTGTCAATATTATCGTTGATATTTTATCAGATTTTTAGTGAGAGAATCAACTTTTGTTCATTATTATTATTATTATTGTTGTTATTATCTTGTTATATGTATTATATTTTTAATTTTTATTGTTTCCTTCTAGCTTACACTATTATTTTATATCTCGCCTGCTTTTTTTTTTTTTTTTTTTTTTTTTGCATTTGCTCAAACATTTTAGGAATTTTTTTAAAAAAATGAGTCCATATTAAGGACTTGTGGGAAATATTATTATTGATTGAAAACATTCCTATGTTTATGGATGGATATATAGATACACATACATATATATTATTATTATTTTTTTGGGATTCAATAAAAAGACTTTATATATATATATATATATATATTTATAAATTGTTGAAGAAGTATATTTATTTGACACTAGAACGAGGGGCTATATTTGAAACTTGGATAGTTTTTAATTTAGGTGCAATCTATAAAAGTGCATAAGAGAATAATAACCAATTTTAAATACACCCAACTGAAAAATTGTCCCCATAATTTAGCAAAAAAATTAAATGAGATCGAAAGAGAAAAATAATTCAGAGTCTCGATTTTAGAGAAAAAAAAAACGGTTCATTTGTTCTTTATTTTCTGCATTACAAGAGATGAAAAAAAAAAAAAAAAGTAATAGTTGATGAAGATATTTTTTGATGATGATTTAGATAACAACATTAATATGGGAGGGGGTGTCATATAAATAAAAAACAGACCGTGATTTTGGATTGTTATGTGCCCTTACACTAAGGGGGAAGAGATTTAAAAGAACCAAAATATCCGGGAATTCAATCACACAGCTCTTTTTAAACATCTCTTTACAAAATTAATATTATTTATCATCAAAAGAAGTCTAGAAAAATTATATTAGGGAAGATTATATTAATTTTCTGACTGGCTACCTTTTTTTATCAAATTACACCTATTATTATTAATTTTTTTGTTTTTTTTCTTATCTGTTTGAGCATATTTATTTGATCTTGAAAGCATTGTTACATCATGTTATCCCGTCCAATTAATAGAACTAAATTTGAAATTAATCATGAAAGCATTCGTTATTTTTCAAGCACTAGTCAAAGGCTCAATAAAAAGATGAATTTCAAACTTCAACAAAAATCTTTGGTAAAAGAAGAAGAAGAAAACTCTACAAATGAGCAATCGGTAGCAACAACAACAACATCAACCCCTATTGCTCCAAAACCAACAACAACAACAACAACAACAATTCAAAATCCAAATAAAAAAGCTAAATTTGATTTATCATCCGAAAAGAAATTTTCCAAATTCATTCAAGATTTCAATCGTTCCAATTCAAATTCTAAAATTTTGGACCTCAACAACAATAATAATGATAATAATCGTGGACCGCTTTATTATTCACAAGGATCGAAATCAAAAAAAAATGCATCAATCAATATGCTTCCTCGGGTGCCTTCAACATCCCATCTTGATCTTAGAAAGTTTCGCCAAGATATGATGTATTGTGGTTATAGACCATTATTGATGCCTATTAAAAATGAAAATACGAAACCTTTGAAATTCAATCAAATGGGAGGAAGTAGTAGTAGTAGTAGTAGTAGTAGTAATAGTATTGTTGTTGTTGATGGTGGGAAAAATTCAACAAATGAAATTTCCTTTGATAAACCAACCACCTCTACGTATGTTGTTCCAAACATGTGGAATAAATCTGCAATGGGGTTGCAACATTTCAAAGAAATGGATAATATTCCTTATAAAGTTTTGATGAAAATTAAACCATTTCAAACACCCCCAATTCCACAACCAAAATTTAAAAGAAATATAAACACTTCAAGATCTAAATCAATGGAAGAGGGAGAGGAAAAAGAAGAAAATGAAGAGAGCAGTAGTAGTATCACCAATGAACAAATTGATTGGAAGGAATATTTTTCTAAAAGAGGATATAAAAATTGATATCAATTTAAAGTTTACATGATAAAATGACCATTTACGCATTTCTAATTTCTTATATTATTTTTTTTTTTTTTTTTTTTTTATCGTTTATTTTTGCTATTTTAATCGAAGGTTATATATATATGTCTTTCAATATTCTATCTCAGCTGAACTTGGGTCTTTTTTGTTATTGTTTTTTTTTAAAAAAAAATAAAAATAAAATCCACACTAATAATACGTATAGGCACAGTGTGTAAAGAGAGGATTTCCTATTAAACCCACCTTTGTGGTTTTTAAAAATATCTGCTTGTCTGTCTTTCTTTTCTTTTTTTTATTTATTATTATTCATTTTTAAGTTTATTCAACTTACGAGAAAATTTTGATGGTTTTAATCGTTTTCGTAAAAAAACAAAACAAAAAACCACCATTTTACGTGGGTTGCGATTTCAACATAGTAGTAGAAAATGGTGATATCAAAAAGAAAGATCATCAAAAAAAAGTGAAAGAGAAATTAATAAATACACAAATTAAATTTCCCAATGGAAAAAGACTGATTTGAACAGAAATGGTGGGGAAACTTGGAAAGAGATAGCGAAAACAAAAAATTCGACATCATCAAGTAGATGTGCTCAAAATAGAATTTATTATAGTAAATTAGCTGTAATTTTAAGCAGGGATCAAACGATGCCTTACCATTTTATTATAAAAAATTCAAATAAAACACCTCCCATCGACGCATCATGAATCATCAATATTATTTATTATATGAAAGAACACACAAGTCGATCGTTTGGATTAGCTACTAATAAATATACTTCAAGATAAGAAGGGAAGCAAATAAAATAAACATAAAAAAAAAAAAAAAAACAATTTTGAGATTTTTGTCGAGACTCGAGCTTCTCGCTATTAATTCACCTTTTTTTTTTTTGGGGTGGGGGAATCATCATCATCTTTCACAACTTGTTGATTAGCGTTAATTTTACGGAGTGAAGTATCATGATATTTAAGAACAACAAGTATTGAATGTCACCTAATTACACATTTAATATATATATATATATTTTGGTATATCCATGTATTTAATATGAATAAACATTAAATTATTATAATACGGGTGTGGTGTGGCTTGCAAGAGGTGTAAGTTATGAATATTTATAAAGTGCGAGGTAGTATCCAAGCTTGGAAGGCAACAAGTCCAAATATTAAGTCGTATATGGAGAATGCCTTAAGGTTAGGATACAATATAATACAAGTACAACAACAATTGGATAAGAAATCATTATGCATTACATAAAGCCTCAAACAACAGCAGCCCAAAATAAAAAAGCCGTTCAATTTTTCTTACACCAAAAGATAGAGATGCCTTTTTTTTTTTATTTTATTTTTCTTACAATAAATTTGTGTATTAGAATTAATTGATGTACTAACAAAATTGCTTTTTATAATAAAATGGAAGGTGGGTGGTTATTATAGATACAAATTTGTGTAAAGAAAGGTTCAATAAAATAGCAACCGCAAAATGTGTGATGTCTGTTAAAAGTGGATGAAAGAGAAAGAGAGGCAGGCATTCTATTGTTTATTTTTCAAGTTAAAAAAAATAAAAGAAAATTTACGGCTAAAAACTGGAAATTTCCTATTTTTTTATTACTCTTTTTTTTTTTCATGTATATTTTTTTTATAAAAGCCATGCATTAATCTCCATAATTAAATTAAATTTGTTTAATTAAAAATAATTCTTATTAGTTAACAAATTGGGAAAAAAAAAAAAAAAATAAGAAAAAAAAGAAAACAGCAGAGGAAAAGAATTCTAATATAGATTCAAAACTTACATTTCTTTTTTTTTTTCATTAAATGAAAACACACAAATAGTTTTAGCTAAGACTTCAATACAAAAGATTTTTAAAAAGAAGAAGAAGAAAAAAAAAAAAAAAAAATTCTTTTAAACAAAATAAAATTAAAATAATATAAAATAAAGAAAAGAAGAATTTTTAAACTGCAAGCTTCGATGACTGAATAATAAAATACATTGGAGATATCTAATATCTAATTATTCTTTTTTTTTATTTTTTTTTTTTTTTATTCATTTATTTTTCTTTCAATTTTCCCTTATTGAAAAGTCTAAATGATTATTCATATCAATATTATTATGACCAATTTTATAACATAACATATTATTTTAATCTCAAGATATAGATTGACTCATTAGATGATCGATCCAAAAAGTCCAAATCCACCTGTCCCTCTCCCCAACCCTTCCTCTCCATCTTCTTCATTAATCATTAATGATAATCATTCCCACCCATCATCATCTGTGGCCCCGGAGATCAAGACAAAAAATGATCATGATGATAACTATGATACAAACAGTGAAGATTTGTTTGCTCAACCTCCAATTCAAAATTGTTCATTATTTTCTAATTCAATTGATATTCAACCATCGTCATCATTCCATTGGGTAGAAGATAATGAACCCCAAACTTCCCTTGGGAATTTATCTCTAAATCCAAATAATAACCATGATTGTTTCAATTTATCATCAAACTTATTTCAAAACACATCACAAACTACAATACCCGCAAATAATAATTTTTTCACAACCGCCGCCACCAACACCAATGATTATACTCCACTTTCGGAATATTATAAAAATCAATATGCTGAAGTATTACAATCTGATATGACGGATATCATTGAAAAGCTGTTTACATTTGAATTTGATAAATCTTTCCCGTTCAATCGTTCATCATCAAATCTTTCTTCTAATTCATCATCAATAACAACAACTACTACTTGTAATAGTCTTGCCAAAAATAACCATCACAGTTCTCCTGCCCCAACTTCAGCATCTTCATTTTTCATTAATGATGATACAAAATCCGATTTTTCTAATCAACAAGCTCCAATAATTGAATCTCAATTATTCAATAATAATAATAATAATAATAATAATAATAATAATAATAATAATAATAATAATAATAATAATAATAATAATAAT
>JASTUB010000248.1:0-24462 GCA_031124825.1 Saccharomycopsis vini
TATTATTATTATTATTATTATTATTATTATTATTATTATTATTATTATTATTATTATTATTATTATTATTATTTTTTAATTATTATTTTTTTTTTATTTTTTATTATGTTATATGTTTCCGTTTTAGATTAGAGTTTCAAATTTTAAAGTTGGCTACTTAAATGGTCATTAATTTTTCGAACAAGAAAGTTTTTTATTAGATATTTTATATTTGCCTGTTTGTTGTTACCTTTTTTGTATGCTATTCAACTTGTAAATAATTAATTTTTTCTCTATTTTCAATTTTTAACTTACAAAAAATATAATTAAACAATTTATTAAATATTTGTCTACAAAGTGCTGTAAAGCAAAAAAAATTAAATATATACAGATTTAGAAGACACAAGGTTTCATTTTTATTTAGAAATTGTGTCTTTGAAAGCAGATCTTTTCAAAGCACGACCGGTGTTACTGTTGGCAAAATTTTTGGCGACAGCTTTTTGAGCTTCATCAAGTTGAGTTTTTCTCTTAGCCTCTTCATTAGCTTCTTGCCACATTTGTCTCAATGATTTTTGTTGCACTGAACCATCTGGATTGGTAGGAGGTGGGACTATTTCAGGCAAACCCATTCTTTCTCTAAACCATTTAGCTCTCAACAAGGCAGTTTGGGATATTGAAAATAATGAGTTGATAGCAAAATACCAGATAATTGCTGCAGAAAGATTCATAGTGAAAGGAATAGAAGCCAATGGTAAAATGATGAAAAATGTTTTCATACCTTTGGACATATTTTGAACCCCAGTTTCACCGCCTAATCTCATAAAGGCCATGAAAGTAACAGCAGTAAAACATTGTAAACCTAAATATGGATCGGCAGCAGCCATGTCAGTAAACCAAAAAAGACCCCCATTACTGAAACCTTCAACAGGACAGTCTGCGATTTTTCTCAAAGCTCCAAACATACCCAAGGCAAATGGGATTTGGACGAATGGAGCTACCATATATCTCAATTTGATACCATTTTTCTTGAATAGCATCATTTTTTTTTGATTGAGTTCGTTTGCTTTTACTGGATCAGAAGCATAAATTTTACTCTGTTCAGTTAACTTATCCATTTGAGGTCTAATTTTTGCCATTTTAGCAGTAGCATCGGTGGATTTCAAATACAAAGGAACCATAGTCAATCTAATACCTACAGCTACTATAGCAATTGTTGCCCACCAAGGTAAGCCAGTGGTAACATAAAATATCTCAAGAGCTCTAGCAAGAAAATCAGCAGGCCATAACCAACTGTGCACAATTCCAGCATCGGCTAATGCACCAATGTGGTTGCAAACAACAGTTGTTGATTCAGAAGCATTTTGGGCAAGATCTGTTATCTGAGGAAGAACATTTGTTATTTCTGTTTTAGCGGCATCTGTGGCAGTATTGACAGAAGCTTCGACAGCTGGAGTGCTGCTAGTTGAATTGTAACGAGGAAATGTTATCGGAGTAAATTTTTGGTGGACATGTGTGTTTGAAGTTCTTAAAACAGAAGCATTGAGACGTAATAAGCTGCTAGAACTGGCAACTAAAGGTTTAGCTCTCAAGATACTAGCTTTGCTCCCAATAAGCTTTGAATATCTTGCAGTTCCATATATCAAGAAATTAGACATTTTGCTCAAAATGTCAAGATCCGATCGATACTTAACTAGTTGAAGGTGATTAGATTACCTTTTCTTTTTTTCCAAAAATTTTGTGGTTTTTTTCATTACTTTTTCCTTGGATGAATTCTTTTTTTTTTTTTTTTTTTTTTTTTTTTTTTTTTTTTTTTTTTTTTTTTTTTTTTTTTTTTTTTTTTTTTTTTTTTTATTTTTTTTTTTTTTTTTTTTTTTTTTTTTTTTTTTTTTTTTTTGTTGATTACATTGCTTATGATCAATACATATTCCAACATAAACATACGTGAGAGAGTTGAGAAAAATCAGAAGATCAATTTTCATAAGTTGTTGAGGCCGCTACATGAGACAATAACCTGATTAGTATTTCAACCTCAGACACTATAAAAGCTATTAATATATGGTTTTCATAAGAGCTGGGAGAAGTCTTGTCTTCACCACCAGGGCTATAGTCTCGTCACAGATAATTAGCACATCGAAAAAATGTATTCTCATACGGCAGCGCCAGTACTCGATACATAGAGATTGCACAACTGAAAAAGACGATTTTGAAATAAACTTGTCAGTCGAAAAATCGAAATATGAGGAAGTGATTTGCTTTTTCACTTTGTTAAAACGAAAAAATTTCAACCCAGATTTTTCAAGTTTGGTAAAGGTGTTGGGAATTTGTGATGAAATTGATTTTTTCAACAAAATTGATACTGAAGCCATGGAGTTACAGGGTTTGATATTGAATGTATTACAAACGTCATGTAAAAGTCCAAAATCTATTTGTGCTGATTTGGAAATTTTATATCAGTCGTCATCTAATGTTGGTAACAAGTTGTTTCTCTTGAATCTACTTGTAAGATTCTATTTGGTTTCTGGAAGTATTCAAAAAGCATATAAACTTACAGTCGCAGCTCTCATGAACTCAGAAGGTGATCTATCTGCATTCGCCATAGACTCATTACTCTTAGAGCTTGTTATTCTGAACCTCATTGATCATGATTATTTTATACCTGCATATAAGCTTATGAGAGCAAGTGGAACTATGGGTTATAACTTTACTGCTAGGTTGTGGAATTATTTTTTGGTTAAATCAATATACAATCATACTATTAATAGACCAACTTTGAACTGGCTATGGTTCAAAGGAATTTATCAAGATGGAGCAGCCTATATATCTAATGGGTGTTTATTGAGACTCAGTGAAACAAGCACGACATTGAACATGCCTCGAGTAAGCTTCAGTGCAAAAAAATACTTTTTGGAGAAGAATTTATTGAAATTTGACAAAGTTGCTCGAAGATTACTTTTTTCAAGCTATAATGCTATTGATGATCATAAAAAAGTATTCTTATTACTTATCCAAGATTTTGGCTATCACTTCAACCGCCGAATGTTCAAACAAAAATATTCTACTAATTTCAAAGCGATGATGACCGTATTCGATACTACGAACACAGAATTTAAAGCAAGGGATTTTTTGCCAGTGGCAAGAAGCATGAGAAAATATGACATTTTGAGTTTCGATAAGATATTTGAAAGCAAGGTTGAGTTTGAAGTGAATGAATACTCACATTATATCAGCCCCCGATTCTTGAAACTGTTTAGTGAGTCGAACACTAATTTTCTCGATGTACATTACCCACAATTGAAAACTCTTTTCTACAACATATATTTGCTACAAGTAGCAGATAGATTACAAGAAGAGATGATGGATGAGAAATTTACAATGGATAGCAAGAACAATGGAGCACTAAAAAAAATCTCTATTACAAACTTACTAGAAACGACCTCATTAGCTGTTTCAAAGCATAAAGTCGAATTAAATGAAGAGTCATTTACTTACTTGTTCAAAATAGCATCGCAAGGAAAAAAATTGGGTCCGATTATCGATATTGTCAAGTTTTTTGGCAAGTACAATCAAAATAGAAAAACTTCTATAAGAATCAAGCCTACAATTTGCGAAATTTTGTTATATCTTCTTCTTGATAGTAAAAGCATGTCTCAAGATATCTCAGAAGCGTATGTGATTCTTTTTAATAATTTGAAAAAAAGTGGGTATTCTGTAAATAAATATTTCAAGAATGAGTTCAAAACACTTCTAGGAGAGAATAAGCCTCTTTGAAACATTTCTGTATTTATATTCATAAAAAAAAAAAAAAAAAAAAAAAAAATCGAAGAAAACAGTATACTTATAAATAAATCAAATCACTAAAAATAAAAATAAAATTATAAATAAAAATTGCAAGAATAAAAGAGTTTAGAATTCAAAGAATCAAAAATACTTGACCTAAATCAGTTTGTACATGAAAATTTCCCCCCTGTCGATCGATCGATATTTGGTTTGGAGCGTCTGTGTACCAGAAAAAAATTTTTTTTTTCTGTTTTTTTTTTTTTGTTTGTTTTTTTTTTTTTTTTTTTGTTTTTTTTTTATAAGCATTTTTCAAATTGACATCATGATAAATGAATGTTGAATATTATTATCTATCCTCGCTCTACCTCCTCTGAAATTTGAAAATATTAAAACAGGACCATAGTTTTCATCAATAAGCACTATGTCTTCTGGAAAGTTTAGAAACCAAGCAATTAATCCGCTTGAGAGAATGAGTATGATACGGTTGAAGTATCAGCTTCGACAAGAAAAGTATTATAAACTTAAGAGGATACAATTTGACATTTCCCATAACGAAAGGGTTAACAAACAAAAATTGATCGACCAAATAAGTGAAAGAGCTCTATCATCCTCGCATAAGCGAAGAAAATTGAATTCTGGCTCAAAAAAAATCACAGCGCTTGAAGAAGCTGGAGAAAATACAACCAAAAACTCAATCAAAGAACAGGAAAATGACAATGATTTACCAAAGCGGAAAAGAAAGATAGGTGCGAAATTTATTGGTGACTTCAATTATGATGATATAATAATTGAAGAAAATTCCGAAACTTGCTTTGATTATTATAATAACTACGACTGTGCTTCTTCTAGTGCCACTAATAATGTTTTTGAATTCAATAACCAAAAAGACAAAAATGGATTCATCAGTAGTGCATTTTCCAAAGTCAATCCATCGAATGGTTTTAGATTCGAAAAGAAACTGCTCCCTTTCTCAAATTCTAATCTGTCTGGTATTGTTGGCGAAAGTACCAATGTCGAGGATGAATCAAGTGTTATCGAAACTCCTCCAAGAATGTCAGGAGCTTCCTCCTTGTTTGGGAATAAAAATAAAGGGCTAGAATTTAATACTGACCAAGGCAAACAAAAAAAGTCGACGGTTGGGTCACCCGTTAAAAATACTGATAATGTTTCTGATAAGGCAAGTACATTGAATCAAAAGAAAGAAAATATTAAACCTACAGGTTTTTTTTTTGGCGCCACAAGCTCCATTTCTGGATCTGAATCCACCAGTATTAATAATTCTGAATTAAAATCTTCTCAAAATAAGGAATCCGCTTTTTCCAGCTCAGGATTCAATAAATCATCTTCTTCCACAAGTGAAAGCAAAGCAGAAACCCCCGAGTCAAATTCAACTACAACTACAACTACAACTACAACACCCTTATTTTCTTTAAATACACAAGCGAATACAAAAAGCTTGTTCTCTAACCAAAAAGAAGGTCTTGATAAAAAGCAGACTAGTTCTATTTTTGGTAAAGACGATAGTCAATCAGGTGGATTCAAATTTTCAACTACAAATGATAAAGAAAATGCGCCAGTTTCCAATTTATTCGGCAAAACTGATAAAAATGATGACAAAAAAGAATCATCAAAAGTTCAATCAGGAATATTTTTTAAACCAATTATCAATAATAACTCCGAATCACTTGCGAACAGTAATGATGGTTCGAAAACAAATAGTCATTCAAAAAGTAGTGCATTATTCGATTTTCCTTCACAAAAACCTGAAAAAACTACACCCAAATTTATGTTCGGTGCAAGCTCAGACGCAAGTAATAAGCCAACACAAGCACTATCATTTTCATTCTCGAATCCACCTTCCAAAAATGAAGAACTAGCTAGTGCCTCTACTAACATAGTTACAAACAATAACTTTGAAAATAATATTTTTGCTGCGGACAAGATTCAAAAAGGATCAGATATAAAACAAGGTTCAAGTTTATTCTCTATCTCAAACCCTGATAAGGAAAAGATTGCAACACCTTTCAAATTTGGAATACCTGAGCCTAAGAAAGCTGAACTGAAAGAGTCTGATTTATTTTCCTTCGGTTCGAGTTCTCAAAAACTATCTGGTGACACTGCATCTTCAAATACTCAAAAATCAGTCGATAAATTGAAACCTGCCAATGTATTTGCAAAGCCAGATCTAAAGGAAAACCAAGAAGTCGATCTGCTGGCAACAACAAACAATATTATAGATTCGTCCAAGAATATAAGTGGTAACAATTTAGAATCAAAAAATGGATCCATCTTCAGCTTTGGAAATCAAAATCCGCTAGAAAATCTGAAAACCTCAGGTTCCTTTGGAAAGGGTGTGTTTAATCTCAAAAAATCGGAGAACTCACTCAGTTCCGATAAAAATCAAGCAGCTACAAAGTCTTCAGGTTTCGGCTCAGGCTTCAGCTTTGGTAATAAACTAAGTACTGAAGTACAAACAAATGATACACTAAAAAAAAGTATTTTTGACTCTACATCAAAAACGAATCCAAGCACTGAATCTGCTGGTAGTGTGAGTGGTACTCAAAGTGAGCCACTTTTCAAAGGTACGCAAACAGAAAGTTCTGTCATTGCAGGACTTGGAGGAGGACCAAGCCCATCTTTTATATTCGGCGCTGGTAATTCAAGCAGTAAACCATTCAGCCAAACTGACAAGCCAAAAGTCAATATTTTTGCATCTACTCCTTCTTCTGGGTTTTCTTTTACAAATAACAACACGCAAACAGGAGTCGCTGGCACTGTGAATCTCTCTACACAAGAAAGCAACTTGTCTAATGGAATAGGTGAAAAACGAAAGACTCCTTCCTTATTTGGTAGTACTGATTCTAAAAAATCATTATTTAATGGCTCATCTTTTTCATTTGGGCCTTCTTCATCAAAGGATGCAGATTTGCAAGATACAAATGACCAGCCTTCAAAGAAAACAGCTATCAACATGACACATCAAGCATCAACTTTTGGCAATACACAATCAGGTTTTCAATTGACTAATGGACAAAATCTAAGTAATGAAAATAGAACAGAACTCCCTTTCAATGGATTCAAAGCACAGGATCAAGATAGTAATAATCAAAGCAACCTCAACCCATTCAACACAAATGCACCACCGCTAGTCAGCTTTGGCGCTCAGAATGGTGCTGCAAATACTGAACATCAAGGATCTATTTTTGGTGGATCAACAAATGGCAAAAGCAATGGTTTCAACTTCGTTAATACTAATAACTCTTTGAGTATGGGATTCGGAAATAGTCACACTTCAAACTCTGTTTTTGGAAATAATAATAGTGTTTCAGTATTTGGCAATGCTAACAATAACAATGGCACCAGCTTAGTATTTGGAAATAATAATAATAACAACAACAACAACAACAACAACAACAACAACAACAATAATAATAATAATAATAATAATAATAATAATAATAATAATAATAACACAAACTCAGTGTTTGGCATCAACAATAATATTAACAATAATATTAATAATAACAATACGATAGGCCCAGCTTTTGGCAATAACCTCAATAATTCTCAATCGGGAAACTCTAGCTTGGACTTTTCATTTAGTGGAAATCTGCAATTGCCTGACCCATCATCTATTATAGGTGTTGGGACAAACGATGTAAATGCACCAAATGCCGTACCGTTTAAAAGACGTATAATAAAGCCTACAACAAGAAGAAGACACTAGTTCTCCAGACATGATTTTAGTATTTTTAACCATGTACAGTATCTATTAATGTTTTGAGTTTTTGGTTTTTTTTTTGTTTTTTTTTCCCTTTTAATTTTTTTTTTTTGATGTTTCTTGACTATGTATGTTGAGTATTTACAATTTATGTTCAAATAAATAAATATGCATTCTTTTCATTCATGTTATTCGAGATGGTTTTCCTGTAAAACAATGTAACCCTGTCTTTGTGGGAAAAGCTTTGTATTCTCCACTGTTTGTTTCTCTTTTCTTCCTTTTTTTTTTTTTTTTTTTTTTTTTTTTTTTTTTTTTTCACGTTCCACTGTCAAAAATAAAAAACAGAAATTCACTTAATCATTAATTTTTGTTCTATCCCTTGGTGCACATAGTTGAGTTTTATTTCATTTTTGTTTCAATCTCGTGTCTGATCAGCTCAAGCGAATCCAACTCACTGAGTTTCAATAATCTAAATTTTAAGGATATTTGGTTCTTAGAAAATAATTTTGTCTTCCAGGAGTCTTTGCCCCTGTTCATAAAACAATCTGTTTTCTGGTGATTCATATCACTTTTCGCTTAAGTGAATAACCAGTTCCCATCATTTTATCTTAACTCATTAAGCACATATCCTCAATGAGTAATATTAACCCCAATCAACAAAAACCACCTGAGTTTGCTGAATGGGCTAAAAAATTAGCGCAGTCCCAACACAATCAGGTTATTACCTGGATGTATGTATATATATTATTTGATTATTTAATTGATCATCAGTTTTTTTACTTATATTTGTGTTTTTTTTCAAATTCCCCTTCGGAAAGCTATATATCATACTGCCTTATCTAGCAATATCAAGTGTTCTTAGTTCTTACTAACACCGTATAGCTATAATCTGCTAAATGCTCAAACTACATTACGTGCCACTTCTCAGGAAAAATTGAACACTGCAAAGAAGATATATACAACATGTTTACAGAGAAGCAAATCTCCAGAAGATTTGTTGCGAGTTTGCAGAGAGAATGTACCACTTTTCATAGAGGCTGCGAAAAAACGCAATAGTTTGATACAGAGTGGTGTAAATCCAAATAATATCAACCAAAGTCAAAATCTCCACAATCCAAACATTATGAATCAGCACGGAATGGCTCAAAATGATACATTGCAAAATTCAAGCCAAAACAATTTACACCCAAATGTACGTCAAAATATGAATCAAGCTTCCAATTCATCTTCAATCATGGGTGTGAGTAATGCCAAAATGAATATCAATAGTAATGTGAATATGAACAACACTGCTAGAAATGTTAACCCAAATGCATTCATGGCACAAAACCTGCAGCAGCAGCAACAACAACAACAGCAAGCTCAACAAATAGCTATCGGCAACACTCAGCAGCAGCAGCAGAAGCCACAACTAGCTCAACAAATGCCTACAGGAAATCCACAGCAGTTCTTGAATAGAACAGGAATCACTTCTAATGCTGGATCTGAATCAAATCAAAGCATTTCAGCAAATGCTGTTGGTGCAACTAACAACAACAAAAATGTCCTTAATAATAATATTTCAGCGAATAAGCCCATCCAAAATGGCGGCATGACCTTTCAACAAAAGAATATGTTGGATAAAATTAACCAGCTTGCTTTGAAAAATCCTATACCTGAGCAAATCAGAACCCAGTTTAAGCTTCCTGTTGGAATTACGATATGGAGAGATATCTTTGTGGAGGAAAAGCGAGAGCTAATCAAGAATACTGAGATTTTGAAAAAATTAATTGAAATATTCACTAATAATCTTGCTAGATTCAGACAAAAGGTTCTTGATAGTCAAAGAGCGGCTTCTATATCGAATAATGCTAATATCAGCGGCCAAACTGGACCCCAATCTGCTTCTAATAATAGTCAAGTGACTAATAATATACATGGTTTACAAGCACAGGGCAACCAGCAACAGACAGCTCGACCTCAAGTCCAACCTCAGCAACCTAAGAACCAATCTCAGATGCAATCCCAAAACCAGAACCAATCTCAGAACCAATCTCAGAACCAATCTCAGAATCTGGTTCAGAATCAACCTCAGAGTCAAAACCAATCACAGCCGCAACAACAGTCTCAACCAGGTGTGAATCAAAATCAATTGATTTCGCAGAAGGTCAACGAATTATCTCCACTTGTTCCGCTTTCAGAATTCAAAGAAATATTGAAACAAATCAGTAGTAGTTACAATAGATTAAAAGACCCTACGCCAAAAGAGGATGCTGAGAGAAGAGGTCAAATCATTCAGCTCACGCTTAGAGAAGCTCAAAAAAGATTCGATCAAAGAAAGAAAGAAGGTCAGTCAAATCTGATCTCTAACAATTATAATGTTGGTTCAGTTAATCAAAGACAAGTTCAAGAAAGGTTACAGAATCAAAGAAAAGAAGCGATGAACATCAGCGGCAGCAATATTAATGCCGGTATGAATGTCAATGTCCTGAACTTTGGTACCATGGGCAATATGAATATGGCAAATGGGATGGTTTATGGTAATGACATTAATAGAATTGGAATGACCCCCAACGTGAATGTTAGTAACCTGAACAATCCAGGCATCAACAACAATTCAAATCTAAATACTGGAAGACCAATTACTCAACCTTCAAATTCCAATAATAGTAATGTTCAAAAGCCAGTAACTCCCTTAGTTTCGAACCAGCAATTAAGTAACAAATCTTCGCCAGCTGTAAATCCAAATGCCACTTTCTCACCAATGCCTAACCCTTCCAACGCATCGAAACTGAATCAGCCACAATCAATCAATTCTAATAATGCAAAGTATTTGAACGAATTGAAGAATCTTGAACTCAAATTTAGGCAACTGTATGCTAATTCAAATATGTCTTTAAAATCGCCGTCCAATTTAGCTAAGGAAGTTTTAAGCGCTTTTTTAGTCGAGTTGACCAAGACCATCAAGGAAATGAATAATTTGTTTCACTCACATGTTGTGACTTTATTTTCGCCTGGATTTGAACAAATATTGAAAAACCTTGTTCAATTCAAAGCCGGATATATGTATGCAGTGGAAACATGGAATACAAGTAGACAGCTTGTTTACACTCCTTCTGAATTTCAGCAAACAAAAGAACAACTTAAAATTAGATGCTATGAACCTTTCGTGAGAAAGTTTAAAGAACTACAACAGCGCCAAATGCTATTACTACAGCAACAGCAACAACAACAACAACAACCAGTAAGTAGCCAGCAGTCACAAATATTAAACAACCAACATCATCTTTCTCAACAGCCAGGAATTTCTGGGGCTCTTTCTGGAAATAATGTTAAAATGGATCACTCTCAAGCTCAAAAACTTCTGCAAGGCGAACAACAGAAACCTAACTCACAAAACCAACAAAATCAGCAAAAAATGGGACATCTTCAACAACAATTGAGACCGAACTTAGCTATGCTCTCTCCCCAACAACAAAATCAGATTCTAAACCTCAGCAAAACAACTTCTAATACTAATATGGCTGTGACAATGAATAATATTGATAATAATAGTAGCATGATAAATCCAGGCCTAAACAGCAGCGGTAGCAATAATTATCAATCTGCTCCAGGGCAAATGGGCTCGATTCCAAGGACTCCTCAACTTGCTCCTCCAGGACCTCCAGGTCAGTTACCACCTGGGACTCCTCAATTTGCACCTCCTGGTATACACACACCGCAAGGTATTCAAGGTATCCCAGGCTTTGTTCCTGGACCTCCACAACACTTTGTTGGGCCTAATGGAATGTTCATACCAGCGGCTCCTGGTCAATTAGGATCGCCAAATAGAATTCAGCAAGTGCAACAACCAATGAACCCACAAATTCTACAAGTTCAAAGCAATATCTATAGTGGTATCAACAATATGAAAAAACCTATTGGAAACGTTGCTTCTCAGGTCGGCGCAGGAAATAATTCTATTTCTGGAAATGTCAACAGAAATGCTGTAGGAGTACAAGGCGCTGATACTAATGTGATTAATAGTGGACAAAATAATAGACAACGCAAACCGTCCATCAAACAGACTCCTAAAGCTGTTGGAGCTAGTCCTCAGCCATCTGTTAGACAAATTCCAAAGATCAATACACCAGCTGATTCTGCTACCACACCTACCCCAAGTGTTTCAAGTTTTTTAACTACAAATGCAGCTGGCACTGCCATTTCTGGTAGCAAATCTTCTAATATCAAATCACCACAAATTCCTTCTAATTTTGTGTCGAGCATTAGAAAGGAGGATGCTCAAGTGGTGGCGGAAAATACTTCTAAAGATATTGAGAAGGCCGAACGTATGAAGCTTATAGAAGGAAATGAACCCGAAAAGTTTTTATTGAGCTCATTGGCAAATTTATTAGGCTTGGAGAAAGGTATTGTTGACAATAGTATTGATTTAGTTCAAGATATAGTGGAAGACGCTGCTAACATGGTTAAAGCTGCGTCTAAATTAAATTCAAAGGATTCCGTGGATGGTGTAAATGTATTAACTCCGAAAAACACACCAAGTTCTGTTCTTTCACCAAAAGCTTCTCCTATTTTAAAGAATTCAGCAACTGAAGCAGGTGCCATTTCTAGTGAGATTTCGGAAGCTAATGTCAGTCATTGGAATGCTAAGATTCAGCCGCAAGCCATAAGGTCTAAATTCAAAGAAGTTCCTTCTATCAGTGACATAGCCTTGCCTACGATGCCTACTCCCCCTCAAGAAGATAAGGGTAGTGTCTCTGAAGTGAAAAAGACGGAGGAACACAAGCGTGCTGCTGAAATTTCTGAAATGTCTCTTGAGCCTGAGAAAAAACGCATAAAATTGAAAGACGAAGATGAATCCAACAATAAAGATGATCTTTCCAAAGATGTGAAATCAGAATTTGATTTTGACAGTATCTTCAATTTCGGGGGTGCTGAGGATGCAAGTGCAGGTGACGAATTATTTTTAAGCTTTTAATGGTTATCATGTTACTTAAGTAACGATGCTTTATTTTTTCTTTTTACAATATTTTTATTTATTTGTGTTATAGTGAAATAATAGTTTTTCTTTGTATTATTGAATTCATAATCTTATACTCTTTTATTCTTTTTGACCTTCTACCTGTGGAATGATTATAGCTTTAAGTTTTTTTTTTTCTTGCTTTTATTTTATCTCTTACATTTTTGTTTTTTTGTATTATTTTATCTTCTATGGCTTAATATATTTCCTCTAATAGTTTTCTTTTTTTTTCTTTTTTTTTGTGCTTCTAATCTATCAAAATCCATTATCACTATTTTTCTACTGATTGTTTGTTGATGCCTTATTAGTTTATTTCTCTTTCTATTTGCACTTGAATAGTGGAAATTTCCTCTATATTAATATATAAGGAAAGAAAAAAAAAATGAAAAAAAAAAAGCGTTCGATTTCTGTTTTTTATTGGTTTTTACACTTCTGAATTTAATAAATATTTCTAATTTTAATTACTTTTAGTTTTGTAAATTCTGTTAAGTAGTTAGGAATCAGATTATCGCACTAATAAAACTGAATGTCAATTCTTCAAACACTCACAAAGTTGACAGAAAAAGAAAAAGAGAAATAAAATTATCTATTTATTTTTTAGTGGTCTTTGCTATAGTTTTATATCAGCTAATTGCATTTGAGGTGTAAGGATGTACAACATAAGAAGGGAAAATAGCAGCAGCACAGAGCACATGGTTTTTGAGTGAAATAAAAAGAGCCTTCAAATAAATGGATTCCCGAAAAAAAAATAACAATACACTACCATAAGTATATCCAACCCCCAAAAAATAGATTATAGTAAAGTAATAGATAGTTGAGCACTCTCTAGACTGAAATTTTCTTTAAACCATTTATAAGTAAAGCGTGGGTACAATATATTCTATCCACCTTTCCTATTTCGCTTGTTTCCAAGTTTTGCAACCGAATAGGTCGTGATTCAATACTATATTCGTATTATTTTTTAATCTCCTAAGCTTTTCCGACATTAGAGCAAATAGATTTTATAATTAATTGAGATTCAGTTTTCTCATCAGCTTGAAAATTCATTACACTGCCTAATTGTTTTTGTTTTCCCCCCGCTAGAGTTTCCTTTCCTTTTCTTAGCCGCAGCTTAGAGCCATTTTATGTTGGTTTTTTTTATTTTTTTTTTATTTTATTTTTTTTCAAGAGCATATATTATTTTTACCTATTTTCCCTATAGAATAGAGTTCATTTGGTGATTACTTATCCATTGCCCTATATTATTCTTAAAAGATAGAGAGAACAAAATGGCTTTTAAGAGATTTATGACCAGTAACCCTCTAAACATTCACACAAACAATAATGATGATAATAACAATAATATCGTTGAAAATAGCCGAAGAGGTTCGCACATTATCGATGACAGCAACGAAGCATTTTCCTCAAATGATTTGAATCCTCCTTCAAAAAATGGGTTTTTGAGTCGAGCAAGAATCAATAGCTTTTCTAAACTAACTGATAAATACAAAGACGATAATTCAAAGCGAAATGTTGTCGCAACGCTCTCTGGTTCTCAACAACCCCTAGCCTCAAATGGTCAAGCTTCATCAAAGTACGAAGTAGAACAGCCTTTACTGTCTAAAACACTGGATAGAAAAATTGATGGATCTTCGATCGAAGATCCTTCATCACCATCAACACCAGCCGTATCACATAGCGATTTCTTTCACAATGATTCACCAAACAGTGTGAGTCGTGCGAACAATATGTATACTACGGAAAACCCTTTTGACAGTCCTGTGGTCAATCAACCAACAACTTCATCAAAAATAATCAACATAGTGGATCTCGACAACACTTTAAAATTTGAAGAAGATATAAGTACGGAAGAAAATGAATCTAGCCTTGACGACTCTACAAATATTAATGACAGTGAAGATTTTGTGCAGTCATTTGACGCTGACCTTGCTAGAGAACATTTCACAGCTAACGGGTTGAATGATGATCAATTAACTGAAAAGACAGAAAGCACTCGCACATCTATTATCACAACTACAATAGAAAGAAAAGAATCAAGCGTTGCCTCTGAGAAAAAACTTGGATCCGGTACAAAAGAGAACCCACAAAGTAGTGTTGATAGAAAAAAAAACCCCAAAAATACAAATCAGCAGATTTTATCCAAACCATTTAATCCATACCCTTCTAGTAACCAAGCTTTATTAGATCTGTCTGAAATTGAGTTTGATTTGCCCTTCGGTGATGGTGCAACGAAGATTTATGGAATGGAAAACTTTGGGGCTAGTTGCTACTGCAATTCTATCGTGCAAAGTTTATACTATACCAAGTTATTCAGAAATTATATTTTATCATTACCAAGTGAGTTAGCCACTGAAAATGTTAATAATTTTCCTAGAAAAAGAAAAATCGAAATGCCAGGTTTGAAACCGCATCACTTTATTATTGCAGTTCGAAATAATAAAGTTGATTTACAAACTGGCGAGCTCATGGACAGAAAAGATAATGGAAGTAATGGCAATAGAAATGATAACAAAAATAATGGTAATGATCACAATGTCAGTAATGGTAATGAAGCAGCAAAAATTCTGAGAAGAGTCTCGTTTTTTGGAAAGAAAGACAAATCAAAAGATGATAAAACGTCTAATAATAACTCATCAAAAAGTAGTAATGGTATCGATTTTAATGAAATCAATACTTCTTCGAATAATCTGAATAATAACTCTAATGGATCTAAGTTATCGACGGCAGGGACCTTAACTCCTGAAGGTAATTTGATATCCGGTGAAACAATAATTTACAGAGCTAAATCTAATTACCCAGGTTTGCAAGATGTTAGGCTAAGTCTCGACTTACCAAATAAAAATGTCACTGTTGTAGGCGTTGTTGATGACCCTAATGCTACAAATGAACAGCGAAAACGCAAGGCTTTAATTGATGGTCCAATTTTGAATATTGACCATTCATTAACTCCAAATAGTTCACAAACTATGTTTGATGCTTTAAAAGATATTTTTGAATGTATGGCAGAGAGCAGAAGTCAAATTGGAGTTGTAAGTCCGATACATCTTATTGAAGTTTTGAAAAGAGAGAATGAATTATTTAGAAGTATGATGCATCAAGATGCTCATGAGTTTTATAATTATTTGATCAACAGCGTATTTGAACTGACTGCTGCATACTATAAAGATAAAATTGAAAAATTGAATTATTTAAAAATTGAAGAAAATGCAAATGTCGATGTTCTTGATGAAAAAATCAAAACAACACAAAAAGAAATGAATTTTTCAAATGAATTATTTGAAGGTCTTTTGACCTCTCAAACCAAGTGTCTTCGTTGTGAAAGAATCTCATCTCGTGATGAAAAATTTCTTGATTTATCAATTGATTTAGAAAAAAACTCCTCTATTACCGCATGCCTCAAACAATTTTCAGCAAACGAAATTCTATGTGAAGATAACAAATTTTATTGTGAATATTGCTCTTCTTTACAAGAAGCAACTAAAAGAATAATCATCAAAAGATTACCAAAGATTTTAACTTTCCATTTAAAAAGGTTCAAGTACTCAGAAAAATTGAATAGAAATACCAAACTATTTCATAGAGTTAGCTACCCATTCTTCTTGCGTCTTTTTAACACTCTAGATGAGAATAACTCTACAGATGATAAGATTTATGAGCTTTACTCAGTCGTTGTGCATATTGGTGGGGGGCCATATCATGGTCATTACGTTACGTGTCTCAAAACTGAGCATTCAGGTTGGCTTTTATTTGATGATGAAACTGTTGAATCAATTGATGAGAATTTTGTTTTGCGGTTTTTTGGTGATGGTCCAGGATTGGCAAGTGCTTATATTCTATTTTATCAAGAAATTGGTGAGGAAGAATACGCGCAGAAAACTTTGTTTGACAATTTAAATTTGGATTTGGAGCTGGAAGACGATATACTTAAAGAAGAGCTTCTGCAACAAAATATACCATACTCTCAGACCTCTAATCATAGATTTGGAAAAAATTCACGCACCTCAATAATAAGCTCAAAAGTTGATGATCATAATGATGGTAATACTGGTTCTAGCTCAGGATTCCATATTCCAGATTTTTCTAAAACTAGGCAGTCTTCTTTTTCAGGCTCTTTAAATGGAAAGTCGCATACACAAACAGCACCAATAGATGTTCCAAAGAAACGGAATGGCAGTGTAATTAGTTCTGTCTCAGGAGCTGAAACTATGCTCACACAAGGAGCAACACCGGATGACAAGTTGAGAAGATCCAAATCATTTAACTTGAAAGCGCCGTTGCCTAATCCATTGAGATTCAACTCGTCCTCAATGATTGATACTAAAGTTGTTGAAGAGGCTGAAATTTCTGTATCTGAACAGCAGGGATCAAATGGTGGTGACGACGATTCTTATCCTGCAAATATAAGAGCAGAAAAATTTAGTAATAAGACAACAAATGGTAATGGTGGTACCAATGAAACTACTGAGTCAACTAAATCTAGGAGAAAGTCGATCTTTGGTTTCAAAAAGTCAAAAAAATGATTTCTTTGATTTTGTAATAAAATAAAAAAATTAGAAAGTTTTAGACCCTATCCACTTCTGTCGAGCATTTGTTCACAATAGTTTGTTAATTTTTAAAATATACATACACATATACATATTTCGTTTCGTTTTTGTTTTGCTTTGTTTTGTTTTGTTTTGTTTTATTTTGTTTTGTCTTGTCTTTGGAGTTCCGTAGTACAAAAATTTTTCGTTGTATGAAGAATATTGCTGTGTTACTTTTATGTAAAAGAGGTCAAAGAGCTGCGATTTTTTAAACTTGTTCACTATTTAGCCTGTCTAATACGAATACTGTGAGTATTTCCAGTTAGAAGAGGCCACATCAGCATCTCACAACTTTTTGTTTTTATTTTTGTTATTAGATTTCTAGCTGAACAGCTTCAAGTTTTGCGGATTACTAATAATCGATGATTGAATAGGTTGATCTGAATTAAGCTGTGTAATTTGAGTAGAAGGATCTTGTCTACATAAAATAAAGACAAGATAAAAAAAAAATACGAAATTAACCACAAATAGCAGAGTAAGCCGAAGATATACAGATTAAGATTATTGCTAAGAATAATTTAAATAATGGTATAATACTACATTGAAATTATCGTAAATTGTGATATGTTCATCTGAATAACTTACTTCAAGACGATCGGTAGTATGTATACTTTTACCGTGGAATTGATGTATGCATGTCAATGTATTAAAGGTGTGTTCTTGGCAATTGCATTGTATATGTTCTATTTTGCATTACTATTTTCTGGACATTTTAATTATCAAATATTCCATAAGCATCAAGATTCGCGCTTACAATATTTTGACTTGCGAGTTTATTATTTTGATAAAAAATTGTAAGATTTTTACTCTCAATTGCTCACATATTTTCTGAACTGGGAGATGAGAGGGGTACGGTAAAGCCGACATGACAAAAGTGTTAATTTTAATTATTCTCTATTGACCAAAATGTTAATTTTTAACTATCCTCTATTGACCAAAATGTTAATTTTAATTTCGCGCCATAGAATAAAAGGCAAGTTTTGATTTTTAAAAAAATCAAAGTTGCGTAATCAGCAACATCAAAAAGGGTCAGAATAAAGCGTATAGATGTATGTAGTAATATCTTTCAAGAATATTTCTGTATTGTCAGCATCTCTTTCAAAAAAATTATAATACTATAATTGACAAAGGTATTTAATTGAAACAAAAAATGGGAAATAAATATTACGGTGTTGCCAACGGCAGAAAAACTGGTTTATTTTCAAACTGGGGATCTTGCAAGCAACAGGTCGAAGGATATTCTAATGCAAAATACAAATCTTTTGCAACCAAAGCTGAAGCTGCAAATTTTGTTAAGAGTGGAGTTAGCCATAGGTTTCACTCCACACCTCCGAATATCAGCTCAACAGAACAAGTATATGTTGACGGTGCTTCAAAAAATAACGGAAATTATAATTCTAAAGCAGGGTATGGTGTGTTTTGGGGTAAGGGTGATTCACGTAACTATAGTGCACCATTATCTGGGAATTTTCAAACTAACCAGCGTGCTGAACTCACTGCAATCAAGCGTGCGACCGAAGATATTTTATGCGGGATTAAATCTGGGAAAAACAGCACAAATTATATTATAAAAACTGACTCTGAAACCAGTGTAAAAGCAATAACCAAGCGATATGGATCATGGGAACACAATGATTGGAGGACAAGTAGTGGCAAACCAGTCTCTAATTCTGATTTGATCAGACAAATCGTTAAAAATACTGACACAATAAATAGGAGCGGGAATAGCGTTGAAATAAGCCATGTCCCTGGGCACCAAGGAGTTTATGGTAAAGAAATGGCCGATTATTTGGCCAGTAAAGGTGCTGATAAGTATAGCGATTAAGCTGGCTCAGAAAAACATGTTTTTTGAATGTTTTTACAAATTGCTCAGAAATTATTTTTTCTCCCTTTCTTTCCCACTTTTATCTTAGGGTCTTTTATTTTGTTGATTATGTAGTAGCAACATTCTTTCAATCTTCCTATCAATTGAGTGAATCATCTAAGTTTTGAAAGAACTATCAAAAAAATCTTTATTTACCAATTATATATATATATATGCATCCTTAATAGTAATAATAGCAATACCAATAGTAACTATACATAAATGCTTAAATTAATGCAAATGGAAAGTACGTTGAAAAAATGGTTTCGCAGCGTGTTATTGTTATGCAAGAAATGTGTTTGATTAAATCCTCAGGACTGGAATTTAGAAAAACCTTTGCCGGATGAAATCCTTGAGTATGGATCCTTAATCAATTATAAACAAAATTACTATGCTTTACTTCATTTTTTAAATCCATGCTAGGCGATGAATCGATGCGATGTTTAAAGAGAGCTGCCTTCCAACCCGTTCAAGTTGATTTCCATACCTAAATGATGAAGCCGCAAGATTAACAGTTTATTTACAAAATATTGTTCCATGGCTTCCGTAAAAATAACCCCTTCACTACTATCATGGTTGTCTATTCTATCACATTCATCTATAATTTCACTTCTAAGCAATCAATAAATGGTCGTGAAAAAATCACTAAATATAGAAGAACTTCAGCTTTGCAGCTCTTAATCTATGCAGCTAGTTATATTATTTTACAAGTAATGTGCGGAGCTCAATTTTCCTTCTGGGTTTGGAGCACTGCATATCTGTAGAGAATTTCCAATTCGAAAAAATAGCATATAATTGACCCGTTGCTGTTTAAAGAATCATCACAATTACGCCCTTACTACATTTGATACAAGTTATAGGGAGTATTTTGATTAATAATGACCCAACAGTGTATGTATATTTAACTTTTGAAAATTGGGATCAGATGTTATAGAAATCTTCAAGAAATATATGTCAGATTTACCAAAAAAAAAAAAAAAAAAAAAATGAAAACGAATCATAAAATTCAAAAATTAAAAAGCTTAGGGAGATAGCTCTAAACACAATCGCATAAGCAATCACACCTTCTTCATCTAGAAAGATTCCTTTAACGATTAGAGAGAAAATTCCACTAACATCCTATTGAAGTGCCCATCGAGGATATTCTAGACCTAAGTCCTACGGAGAAATATTATTTCTCTAAAAAATTCTTATCCTTCACCTCGCTCAACAAGGTGGATGCTGTCAAGAAAAACGAGGCAGTGGAAATCTACAGTCTGTCCAAATTGGATCAAAGAATTTTAGCTTGTACTTATGACATTGTTTTCAAAGACGATTACGGTAATCCTTTAGAGGGTGATCCAAATAAAGGTGAACCATATCTTACTTGGAAGATGTTTAATATGTCGATGAGAATTCTTGGAAATTATATGTTCCAAAGTCCTGATTTAAGAGCCAATACAATCAATGAGCTTGAAAATCCTTCTTTCCGAGAGAAGGTTATCAGCGAACTTATTTACAAAAGATTATCTGATGCACAAATTGAATCCTTGAAAAAAGTTAATTTCCCTTCAACGTCTCTTCAGGTTGATATTGATTGTATTGAAAAAGGTATACCGTTCTTTGAAGGGCATAAAGACAAGAATAAAGGTATCATCGAAGGTGGCCCTTGTAGAGAAATTTTTATGAAATCTGGATTGAACAATGACGACCTATTTAATATTTGGAGAACCATTGATCAAGCTAATAAGGGGTACTTGACAAAGGCTGAGTTTTGCTGGTCTTTGCTTCTTATTAAAATTAAAAAATCTAAGCCTCAACTACCAGTTGATTCCTTTGTTAAACCACCTCCTCCGTTGCTTGATCAATACATGTCTTGCTTTGATGTGATATCCAGAAACACTCCTAACGTGTCCAGACAGTTGACTGGTGATTTATTTACAGCTACAGGCTCATATGGCCAAGTTGTCCCACACACTACAGGATTGGCACCATTACCAACTGGCGCTCCTCAATCTCCATATCTCGCAAGTCCTTATGGTAAATATCCAACTAGTCAAGAGGCTTATAATAATAATATAGTCCAGCCTCAATATAGTGGTATGCAACCTCACTATACAGGATCTCAACCGCCAACTCCGGCCGGCGCACATCATCCTCAACTCACTGGCCCTTTCCCTCATCGCACCTTACCACCAATGACTAATCAATCCAATGGACCTCAATCACACCCACATACGCCAACAGGCTCTCAATCACATATCAACATCGATTCTCATTCTCAACTACAAGCTCCTTCGCAAACTACAAGTCCTCAGACCCACCAATCCTCTTCTCTCCGGGATTTAGTAGATGTTCTTGGAACAAACGCCACACCAACTTCGAATTCACAGCATCTACAACGCACTGGTTCGGTTCTTGCCAATAACACTGGCTCTAGCTCAAATTCTATTCCTAGAAAATTTAAGCCTTCGTCAAGCTTTGGTCAAAAAATAATTCGCGAGCAAGAGGAGCAGCAAGTGAGAAAAACCTCCTTATTGCACTTTGAAGAAACTAATGATGACAATAGCGACAATGACGAGAGTAGCAATAATTATTATAATACTTCACAGAGTCAACCTGCACCTTTGATTCCAGTTTCAGAAAGGCCAGAATATAGTGCATTGAGGAAACCTATGGAAAGCCATACTTCGTCATTTGCAGGATCGCAACCACCACCCCCACCGGCTGCTCGCGGAACAACCACATCAGATCGTTCAATGCCTCCTTCTGCTGCTTCTCATGCACTCGACAGAGTTAGAAACGAGTATTCTGAAATAAATAAACAAATATCTAAAGAAGAAGTCGATTCTCTTAACGCACAATCGCAAATCAAATCCGTTGAAACGCAAGTTGCTGAATTACAAAAAAAATCTATGGAAGCATCAATGAGACTAAGCGCTATTAGAGAATCGAAATCTAACTTCGAAAGTAGATTGCAACAAGTTCGTGCCTTGTTGGAAGAGGAAAACCTAAAATATGAGTCCATTAAAAAATCAGTCGTAGAGTCACAGCAAGAAAATGAGCAAGTTAGACGTCAATCCTCAGTTTTGGAAGCAGAATATAATAATAATATATCTCAATATTCGGATTTACAAGTGCAGTTGACAAAGCAACAAAATGAAAACATTCAGTTCAAGGAAAAATTGGGCACTTTAACGGTTCAAAATAATGATTTGCTCAAAAGTCTAGAGAGAATCAAAAAAACATTGCAGGATGCTATTTCGTTTTCTGAGATTCAAAAACGTCAGGCGGAAGTAATGGAAACAAAAAATATTTCATTGTCAAGTGAAATCAAGGCGACAGAAAAAGAATTGGAGTCAGTTAAAAGTCTTACTCCGGCTCATGATAACACTACTGATTCTAAATCTAATTCTTACGCATCGCATGCCATCTTGCCTTCTAGTTTGCCTATTGAGAATGCTCCTGTACAGTCAGCGGAATCAAGCAATCCATTTGGATTTGGTTTAGACTCTCCAGCTCCAACAGGATTATCTTTTTCACCTTCTTTACCTATGTATAATAACTCTCCAGAAATCTCTTCCAAGCCCAAAGCAATTCAGGATACAAAGGCTTCTACTTCAGCACCAATATCAAGCGGAAATTATGAATATGGCCTCTCAACCATTTCAAATAGTAAAGATATAGCATCATCTTCTGTACCAGCAAGCTCACGTGCGAATGAATCTGACGACATCAATATTCCAGAAGAGCTTCATGGTTTCACTGACTTCCCATCGCAAGCAGATTTCGAAAGCCAATTTGATGAAAAGTCTACTGAAAAAGAAACAAGTACAGTCATTAGCAAAGACACTTCAGAAACTTCTCCTCCAGCTTCTGACTTTCAATTTGGTTCTGAGAATACCCCACTTCAAATTCCACCATATACTAACATTAGAAGACCTGAATCATTAACTTCATCTGTTCAGAATAATCCTTCAAGTTCAGTTAGGGAGGAGCCAATCCCAGAAACTGATGTTTCAAGCGTCACTGAATCATCAAGAACTACCAGCGATGTTCCAGATCCTGTGAATTACGGAGGTCTGAATGTGAGATCTTTAGAGAGATATAATAGTGACGATGAAGAAAGTTCAAGTGATGAAGAAGGTGTTCTTGTGCTCGCCCCTATGGGCAATCCTGGAGAAACATCTACCATTACTACTGCAACTTCAAGAAATGATCATAACACGCATGCAACTGGTGATGTAAGCTCTCTCGCTGAAAAACGCGGAGTGCCTAGTGCAGCCTCTGAGAATATCAAACCACAGTCAAGTGCCTCAGATGTGGAACAAAGTATTTATCAAGATTTGCGTAACAACTCTATTTCTAGCTCAATTACAGAAGAGTTTATTGATGCAAAAGAAGATATGACTGCTCTGGATTCTGGAAAGCTTGGCGACGTGATCAACTCTGGTTACAGACGTAATTTGGGTGGAAATAATTTAAGTTCCAGTTTTGAGCACTCATCAACTTCTCTGGATTACAATAACTCCAACTCAGACAGAATTTTTGCAAATTTTGTAGCTCCTGGGGCTAGCAATTTAAATAACCAACACAATAAATCCTCTTCCACTTTACAAGGTAATCACGTTGTCGGTGCTACCGAAATATCTAACAATGCTAGTGATTTTGATGCTGCATTTGATGATTTAAAAATTGCTGCTGATGAAACTCCTAAGGTTAAATCTCATGATGGTTTCGAGGCAGATTTTGACGAATTCAATGCGGAATTTGAAAATTTAGAACCAGCAAAAAACAAAGAACTTGATGCTGATGACGATTTTTTTGACGACTCAAAACACTTGAATGCCCAACAAACACAGGGCAATATTCCTTTGGACTTTGATGCTTCATTTAATGGTTTCATTCCTAATTTGGATGGTGGTAAATTAGATTTAAAGAACACCGAAAATGACGATTTTGATGCTGCTTTTGAACAATTGGCTCCTGCTACCAAAGCTCAGGGTTTGGATGAATTTGATGAGAGTTATTTCAAAAATGCTGGGACAAATCCAACTGATGATTTTGACTTCGGGGAGGACTTCAATGAATTTGGTAGTGATTTTAACAACATCCACAAGCAAAAACAACATCTGTCCACCAATGATAATGATGAATTCGATTCAGCTTTCAATTTCTAAATCTTGAGTGAAATCAAAAGCAAATTCTGAAAAAGTATAGGAAGCTGATAATGATATACCTCAATACTTGTGATGATATTGATGAATTGAGAATTGAGGTGTTTCTCATAGGATCAATACTTCAATCATAATTTTGTGCTTTAATGAAGTTTCTGTTCTTTTACTTTGTTTTTTGTTTTTGTTTTTGTTTTTGTTTTTTTTAATCATAATTTATTTTCTTGTTTCTCCGTTTATTTTTTTTTTTTTTTTTTTTTTTTTTTTTTTTCCCCTCCCCTTTTATTTTTTTTTTTTTTTTTTTTAAATAAGTTTTTTCTCAATTTTTTTTCCTTTTTTAAAAAAAATTTGTAAAAACCCTTTTTTTAAAATAGGGTGTTTTTTTT
>JASTUB010000249.1:0-24315 GCA_031124825.1 Saccharomycopsis vini
AAAAAAAAAAAAAAAAAAAAAAAAAAAAAAAAAAAAAAAAAAAAAAAAAAAAAAAAAAAAAAAAAAAAAAATTTTTTAAAAAAAAAAAAAAAAAAAAAAAAAAAAAAAAAAAAAAAAAAAAAAAAAAAAAAAAAAAAAAAAAAAAAAGTAGGAAAAAACCAGGTGTTCGAAGTTTTTGTAAAAAAAAACTTGAAAGTTCCATTTTATTTTATTTTTTTATTTTTTTTTTTTAAATTCTATTTTTTTTTAATTTTATTTTATTTTATTTTATTTTTTTTAAACACATTTTTCTTGATTTCTATTGTTTTGTGAAACGCTAAATGATATTAGATATTAAAGACAAACACAATTCTTAGATAAACTATTATTATTTCAAAAAAAATATCATCCCATTTTGTTCTATATTTCCCAATATTTATATCCCTTATCTTACGCATAGAGCCGGTTTCTATTTAATCTTGTTGATTTCCACAAAAAT
The DNA here is from genome assembly GCA_031124825.1 of Saccharomycopsis vini. Classification (NCBI taxonomy): domain Eukaryota; kingdom Fungi; phylum Ascomycota; class Saccharomycetes; order Ascoideales; family Saccharomycopsidaceae; genus Saccharomycopsis; species Saccharomycopsis vini. The sequence continues at coordinate 479 of JASTUB010000249.1, forward strand.
AAATACTAAATAATTTAAAAATGTCTGACAATACTACTGATGATTACTCTTATGATTACGAATATCTCTTCAAAAGTAAGTTATTTATTAATCATTCAACTACCATAATTAACTTCAAATACTAATAATATTCTAGTTGTTTTGATCGGAGACTCTGGGGTTGGTAAATCAAACTTGTTATCTCGTTTCACTAGAAATGAATTTAACATCGAATCTAGATCAACCATTGGTGTAGAGTTTGCAACAAGAACAGTGGAAATTGACGGTAAAAGAGTAAAAGCCCAAATTTGGGATACTGCCGGCCAAGAAAGATACAGAGCCATCACAAGTGCTTACTATAGAGGTGCAGTTGGTGCCCTTGTTGTGTATGATATCTCTAAAAGTGAAAGTTACGAAAGTGTTTCTAGATGGTTAAAAGAATTAAAAGAACATGCCGATGCAAATATTATCATTGAATTAGTTGGTAACAAATCTGATCTTGATCATCTTAGAGCAGTTCCAACCGATGAAGCAAAACATTTTGCCGCTGAAAATCAATTGTTATTTACTGAAGCTTCTGCTCTTAACGCAGAAAATGTGGATTTATCTTTCCATCAATTATTGAAAAGTATTTACGAAATGGTTAGTAAACATCAATTTGATACATCTGACTATAGTGGCCCAAAACCAAGTGGTCCAACAATCAGTTTAACCCCAAATCCAAATGATTCTAAAAAAACAAAGGCAAACAACTGTTGTTAATCTTTTTAATTGAAAATTTTAATAGAAAGAAAAAAGAAAAAGAATTAATTGAAAAAAATTAATACAACCTAAAATTAATACAACCTACAATTTATTTCCAATTCTTTTTATGTGCATGAAATTTCAAAAGAAGTATCCTTTTTTTTTTATTTTTATTTTTCTTTTATTCATCTTTACTACTGTTTCAATTTTGCACTTTTTTTTATTATTATTTAATGGGAAATGATATAATAATAAGGTTAGTTTAAACAATATTTTTGTGTTTTTTCTGACATTTCAAAGTTGTTTTTTTTTTGTTTTTTTTTTTTGTTTTTTTTTACCAATCAATTTAGGTTATTTTTTCCCCCCTTGTACTTTACAATTGTTATATGATGTTTATTTCCCTTTTTTCTTTTTTGTCATTTCGTTAGTCAATTCTCTATTTGTGGTCTGGTTTATCTAGTATGAACTTACATCGTATCTATTTTTTTTTTTCAACCTGTTTTCATAATCATCATAGTCATTGGATATTTATTCTCCCGTTTTTTCGTCTTTTGTTATTATTATTACATATAATTCTTTGATTTTTGTCCTTTGAACATTTCTTAAAATCCAATTGTCTTAATATTGGTGGACATATGAATTTTCCAATGAATGCTAAAAATAAGAACCTAAAATGTAAAATCTAAAACAATTCATCAATTGCGAAACGGTTTACTTTTTGGAAGAGGATTATATTGAAAGAATTATGTTATAAGTAGAACATATTTATCTTTTAAATTACATTGAACAAATTCTGTTTTTTATATTCAAACATTATTATTCACAATCCAATAAACCTATACTAATCATACACTGCTACTTTAAGCTAATTTTCAAACTTTTCTTTTCTTTTCTTTTTTGTTTTGTTTTGCTTTGTTTCCAATTATACACAATCATTTCCCTTCTTCAGGATTGAAATCTTCATCGTCATCATCATCATCATCATCATCATCATCATCATTGATGTTTTGAGTCTTAGAAGTTCCTTCAATTTTCAATTTTTCAGCAGTTTTTGCATAATCGATTTTTTTGCCTCTTGTTCTTGATCCTTGAATGATATTACTGGAGTCAATTTCCACTAAATCATCTTCCAAGTCTTCTGCATTGTCATCTTCATTGAGAAGCTCGTCTTTAGCTTCATCATAGTCGTCACCATCTTCTCCTTCGTTCTTACCTTCGTCGTCTTCTGGAGGTGGTAAATCATCGTAATTTCTTCTATGTCTCTTTTTTTTACTTTTTTTATCGGAACTTGACGATTTACGTTTTTTGTCATTTTCTTCATCTTCTTTGGAAGTTTCAGAAGATTTTTCAGTAATTTCTTCTTTGGTACTTTCTTTAACGTCCTCTTTTGATTCTTTTTCTTTGGCTTCTTGTTTAGTTTCTTCCTTTTGAGATTTTTCAGTAGTTGGTTCTTCTACTACTTCTTCAGAAGGTTTGGGAATTTGTTCTTCTTTTGTTGGTTCTGAAGACATTTTGTAAGGTCAATTATATTACGCTTAGTAAATGAATTTGCTAATAGTCTTCAATAATGTAGAAAATTATCAAACAAATAAGATTAATAAATAAATGAACTAAAAAGAGAGTGAAAAAAAAAAAAAAATTAAAGGGCTGGTGTTTTTTGTTTTTTTTTCATTATTAAAAACAAAAACACAAAAATTGTTATTTGCACTACAATCAGGTTATTAATTGTTGTGATAATAATAATTAATATAATAAAAATAATTAATATAATAAAAATAATTAACAACCTAGTAATTCTTAATAAGATTTTCTGGTTATGTTATAAATGTTATTTACAATATGCGAATCTGAAAGAAAAATGAACATTTTTAGCTGGCATCTCTATTAAGTAAAATAAAAATAAAATTGAATCAAATTTCAATAAATAGATCAATTATTCTATTTTATCTGGAACAATTGGTTAAAATAGAAAATTGCCAGGTCTAATTCATGAAAGAAAGATTTTTTTATAAAAGAGACTGTTGAAGACCCAATTTATTCCAACATTTTTTATTTTTATAATCTTTATAACCAGCAATAACTGATGGTGAGTTAACTAATAATTGACCACCACCAATTTGAACATTATGACTAGAACCAACAGTAATTGCCATTTTTGCTTTTGGCCATTTATCAGCAGGAAAAATGTCTAAATCAGACTTGTTTTGAATTGTTTTGAGAATATTTTGGCAACCAATTGATGCCAATCTAAAAGCACCACCAGCTTTTTTGATTATTCCCAATTGTGGTAAATCACCAACTGCATAAATATTTTCAAAAGTTTTTGAACCATCATTGGTTTGTAATTGTAAATGTTTATTGACTATTAATTCATCTCCAAACATGGTGTTTTTGAAAATATCATTTTGTAAATATTCAATATTATTTTTATGATAATTGCACCATAATGTCAAATCGGTGGCGATTTTTTCACCATCAGTGGTAATCAAAGTCGAGCTACCATCGGAATTAGAAATTTCATTAGCAATACGAGTATTTAATTTCAATTCAATTCCAACATCTTGGACAACTTTCGCCATTTCTGATTTGAATTCATTAGGTAATAGCGGTTCTGGAGGAAATGTTTGATGAGGATGTACAAGTACCACTTTTTTATTTGGATAAGTTTGTTTAATTTCACCAGCACATTCGATTCCTACTGCCCCAGAACCAATAATATGAATGGTTTTTGTAGAATCACTGGCAATTTTATCACTAAATTTTGTCATTTCTGAAACAAATTCCGACTTCGTAGATGCAATTGGATCAAATGGCCAATTTCTTCTTCTACCAGTTGCAAGAATACAATAATCAAATTCCAAACTTTGTTCATCATTATTCCCAACAGTAATTGATGTTTTGAATTCTTCGGGGGTTTTTGGTTGTATTCTTTTGGATCTGACAAATGATACTTGATTTTGTTTCAAACTTGTAACGTAACCTTGAATGAAATTCACTTTCACTTTAGGGTTTTTATCAATGGTTTCACCACCAAGTCCATAATGAACTTGATTCGAAGCTTCAATTAATTGAGAATTATTATTTTCTTGTAACCAAACTTGATCCCAAGAAATACCGTACTTGTTAAGAGGAACATAACTGTTAGAAGCAAATTGTTTGTCGATTATGAGTTTAGGAATACCCATGATATTGATAAACCCGGATCTTGGATCGATCATGGTGATGACATATTGGCTATTAGCAGTAACGGTTTTTTGGGAAGTCAATTTTAATAATGTTTTAACTGCTGCTATCCCAGCATATGAACCACCAACAACAAGAATTTTTGATACGTTTGGCATTTTTTAAAAAATAATTCAAAATCAAAAACAGGAGTTTAAAGATCTTTTTAAACGGAGAAAAATTTCAAAATTTTTGGGTTCGAGAAAAAAAAAAAAAAAAAGAAAAATCAAAAAAAAAAAAAAAATTGAAAAGTGAAAAGGTTGAATAACAATTATGAAAAAAAAAAAAAAATCTTTTCTATTTAGAAGGGGCAGGGAAAATTAAAATACTGATAATAATTATTTTTCAAGAAAAGAAATGAAAATAAATATTATGAGAAATAATAGCTTATATTTATATCAAAATCATCTATCGAGAGGAGTTAACATAGAAATGTAAATTACGGTATTTAAGGCAAATTCTATCGGATAATGTCCCAAAATGGAAATTGTCGATAGCCGAAAACCGGGGTTGGCCTCAAACAGGAAATAGATGGAAAAGATAATAAAAATAAATAAAATTCAAATCAATAAATCAAGTCACAATTCATTATGCTTCTTTATGTTTGAATTCAAGAGAAAGTAAAGTGTTTCTTTTGCTCGTCAATTATCAACAAGGTTCTCCAGCTATTCAATTATCTGATACTCTCAATTCTTTATGAAGTTCCAAAAAAAAAAAAAAAGAAAAAAAAACTACAAGTGATTATCAAAACAAAATAAATATATAAAAAAAAAAAATAAACTACAAGTGATTATCAAAACAAAAATAAATTTTAAAAAAAGCCACCCTCATTAAAAACCTTTTTGTTTAGAAATTATTTCCATTTGTAATAATAATTTTACATAGCTTCGATGTTCGTTTCAATATTAGTAACTGGTATGTGGCTATAAATATTGTAGCCAAGATTAGAATCATCTTAACAAAACATGGGGTGAAGAAAAAAAAAAATTACGCAAACTTGTGTCCAAAACATTTAAATTTGGAAACTGAAAAATAAAATAAACAATTATTTATTTATTTATTTTTTCTTTGATTCATACTAATTAGTATATTAAAAGTATATAATTTTTGAAACTTATAAAGAAAAATGTCTAACCCTACAAAAATTGTTATCCTTGGTCTATCTTTTGCTGGTCTTGGAGCATTGAAGACTCTTCTTCAATGTTCTGAAAAATTATCTCAAGACAAACAAATAGATATAACGGTGATTGATCCTAGAGCTGGGTTTTTGAATTTGTTGGCCATCCCAAAAACAGTTTTGGATGTTGAATTTGCTAAAAAATCATATATTGAGTTACAAGACTTGAATGTCATTTGGGATTCTATCACTTTATCATCAGGATCTTCTTCTTCTTCCTCTTCGTTGGAAAAATATTCCAATGTTTTAAGGCAATCGACCGAATCTGATCACCATGTTGGATTTAGTGAAGTCGAAATCAAATTGAAAGAAAATGTTAGAACTCATTTCATTCAAGGTTATGCCACAAAACTCCATGAACATAAGGTGGAATTTTCCCTCGATCAATACATCAAAAGACATACTCCTCAGCAATTCATCAATTCTTCTTCTAACAATAGTGAAATTAAACTGATAGATTTCGATTATTGTGTAATTGCTACCGGTAGAAGTAGAAACTGGCCTTTTGATCCAATGGCGGCCACAAAAGAAGAATTTTCTCAAGAAATGACTTACATGTCTGAAAAAATCAAATCTGCTAAATCTATATCGGTTATCGGAGGTGGAGCTTTAGGGATTGAAGAAGCTGGGGAAATTAAAGCTACAATGCCAGATAAGAAAATCTCATTGATTCATCCTTATAAAGATCTTCCACCTGAATCATTAGTTTTTCAAGAATTTAAAGATAATGCTGTTAAAATCATCGAATCTTCAGGAGTAGACTTATATTTGAATAAAAGGGCATACATTAATAGTGACAACAAAACTCTTGATTTGGTTCAACCTGGAAAACCAACCCAAACTATCGAATCTGATCTAGTCTGTTGGTGTAATTATCATAAAAATAATATTCAATTCATTGATCAATCAATTTTACCTTGTGAAATCATTAATGGTGATGAAATTGCAATAACAGAATATTACGAAGTTAAAAAACCTCAAACTAATGAAATTTATGATCACATTTTTGCAGCAGGTGACCTTATTAATTTACCAATCATCAAAACTGCTGGTGGAGCATTTAGACATGGTTCTTGGTGTGCTGAAAATATTTATAAATCAATAACTGAAAATAATAAAGAAAATTATACCAAATTCCCCCTTGAAACTTGGCCTCAAAAATCAATGGTTTTGGTGATTGGTAATCATAGATCTTTGTATAATAAACCAACTGGCGAAGTAACAATAGATGATAAAGATATTTTGGAAATGTATCAAGATTATAGAAATGAGCAAATTTTTAAATTTAATGGTTTTAAAATTTAGATTGAGAGAAAAACATTTTCTGGCAATAATTATAAATCTTTGATTAGAATATTTCACTTTTTAACATTCCAGATTATAGTTTTAAAATTGTTTTATTGACTTTATGTTATTGGCTCAATTCAATTTTTTTTTTTTTTTTTTTTTTTTTTTTTTTTTTTTTGTGTTTGCATTTAATCTAAATGTAGTTATTATTATTATTATTACTATTATTATTATTATTATTAGGATATATATAGTCTAACGAGAGTTATAAATGATGATCAAGTGAAAAAAAATTAAGTGAAAAAAAATATCGGTCACAATGTCAAGCCCGACGATGAGCTATGCTGCAATTGAGATTACAGGTAGCACATAATTCTGAGGATTACTCTATCCAAAACTTCGACAAAGGTCTTCTAATGCTTTTAAAATTTAAGCGATGCGATGTAGCTAGATCCTTGGCTAACTTAAAAATTATCACCTATATTAATCAAGCTTTCACATTTTTCAATATGAAAACCACTATGAAAAGAATATTCAATGCAACATTTGTTACTAGAAAAACAATTGCAAGCACAATCAATAAAGGACACGACGCCTCCTGAAAGTTTTGGTGATCTGAGATTCCAGTTTCTCTACAGAAATCTTACAAGAAAACTGACAAGTGCCTTTCAAAAATAAATGAAATTTTACTTTAGAAATTACGGGAGAATCAAGAGATAAGTAAGACCAATGAAAATTTGAATTTCCATTTCTAGACTGGAAAAAGATAAAGACTAATCAAACTTTCAGTATCTAATTTGTAATCTTTTTTAGTTACGGCTTGTAAAATCAATCCTTGCTTTTTCTGTTACGCAGTGGTCTTGTTGTATTGTGATGTATTTTGGCGTGTTTATATTTAATATTGCGCATATTTTGAGCTGATATATATATATAGCTTATCTTCTATTGGTTTTCATCGTTCTTACCGCTTCACGTCATTAATTTTACTGTTGTTATAGTTTTTAACTTCATTTGGATTGCATGGCTGTATAATTCATATTCTTATTTAATCAACATTTTATTTTTTTGCTCAAATTCTATTTACTGCAATATTTTCATTTTGAATTTTCCATACTCCAAGCAAGTCATATGCCGAAGAACGTGACTAAAGGGAGCAGAAAAATCCGAAAAGAGGAAAAGTCGGTCGTCGCATTTTAAAATGCGCTTTAAAGCCGACTCTGTGTGCTTATTATTGATAAGAACACTAGAGCTCGATCTGCTAGTGTAGCACAGAAATGTGATAAGGGTGAAAGCAATAAAACAAGAATCTAACAAACAATAACAGCGATAGTAAAGAACAAAACGCGGATTAGAATATAAAGTCTAAATCAACTGATATGATTAGTGATCATTTTGTGTGGCAGAAATCCCCGTATTCCACTCAGGTAAACAAGTATTACAAATAAGCCTCTAAAAGACACAAAACGGTAGAGATTGAAGAACATTATTTTTCTCTTGCATTTCAATCAATTAATTTGCAATAATAATCATCAATTTAAGAATACAAGCTTTATAGCCCAATTCTTCCTTTCCAAAAGTAATTAATTGACAGAATTTACTTGAGAATGACACCAAGGTACGTTATCATTATTGTATTTGCAAGCCTCTCCCAATATTTTATCTTTGAGATTTTTATTTGCTATCTTTGAGTTATAAATTTATTTAGTCATTATAATCATTCTTACTTTCGGTGTTTATTTGAACTTTAAAAGAGCATATTGCTAACTCTTCAAATAGTTTAACCGAACCAGAAATCCTATCTACAAATGTGTATCCAGAGAAATATTTCATCTCTTTGGAACCTGATTTTGAAAAATTCACATTCAATGGTAAAGTCGAAATTAATTTAGATGTTAAAGAAACAAGTAACTCCATAACATTGAACTGCTTAGAACTCGATTTCAAACAGTTAGAGATAAACAATGAGCCAGTCAAAGATATTAAACACAATGAAAAAAGACAAGAAGTCGAATTTATTGCTTCAAGAGAATTGAAAAAAGGCACTAAAGCCAAAATTTACATCGAATTTTTTGGTATTTTGAATGATAAAATGGCTGGTTTTTATAGATCTACATATAAGGATGCAAAAGGAGACACTAATTATTTGGCCTGCACTCAATTTGAAGCCGCCGATGCTCGTCGTGCTTTCCCTTGTTTTGATGAGCCTGCAATTAAATCTAGATATGAAATTACTTTAATTGCCAACAAACAATTGACAACTTTGGCCAACATGTTGCCGAAGTCGGAAAAAGACTTGGGTAATGGTAAAAAAGCTGTTACATTTAATGAAACTCCATTGTTATCGACTTATTTAATTGCATTTATTGTTGGTGATTTACGTTATATAGAAAACAATGATTACAAAATTCCAGTAAGAGTTTATACTACTCCAGGTCTAGAAGAACAAGGAAGATTTGCCGCTGATTTAGCTGCAAAAGGGTTGAAGTTTTTTGCTAAAGCTTTTGACATTGACTATTACTTACCGCATTTGAATATGGTTGCTATTAATGATTTCTCTGCCGTTGCTATGGAAAACTTATCATTAATTACTTATAGACCCGACACGTTGTTGATTGATGAAAAAAATGCTTCCTTGGAAACAAAATTGATGGTTACTGATACTATCCAACATGAAATAGCTCATCAATGGTTTGGTAACTTAGTAACTATGAAATGGTGGAATGATATATGGCTTAATGAATCTTACGCTACATTTTGTTCTCAAATGGTTTTTGATGAAAAATATGGCGAGTCTTTTGTTTTTCAAAACTTTCAAGCTGATAATTTGAGTATTGCTTTTAAATTAGATGGATTAAGATCATCTCATCCTATTGACGTTCCAGTTCAAAAGGCTGGTGAAATTCGTCAAATATTTGATGCCATTTCTTATGCAAAAGGTTCTTCTTTATTGAGAATGATTTCTTACTGGTTGGGAAAAGATGTCTTCCTCAGAGGTATATCTAATTATTTGAAAAAACATAAATTTGGAAATGCTGATACTTCTGATCTTTGGTCTGCTTTATCCGAAACATCTGGTAAAGATGTTGACAAAATAATGAACATGTGGACTTCCAATGTTGGGTATCTAGTTATTACAGTTGAAGAAAATGAGAATAAAATTACTGTGACACAAAATCGTTTCTTATCAACTGGTGATGTCAAACCAGAAGAAGATGAGGTTTTATATCCAGTTTTCTTGAGTTTAAGAACTAAGGACGGAATCGATTCAGATTTGAGATTAGAGACTCGTTCGAAAACTATTAAATTAGATAATCAAAATGATTTTTTCAAACTCAATGCAAATACTATGGGTTTCTACAGAACCTTGTATACGCCTGAAAGATGGACCAAATTAGGGAAAGCTGGTAGTTCAGGGCTATTATCTATTCAAGATCGTACTGGTTTGGTTACTGATGCTTTCAATTTAGCAATTTCCGGTTATCATTCGACCACAAATTTTTTGAACTTCATTTCTAGCTGGGGTAATGAAAATGAATATATCGTTTGGAGCTCTATTTTGGTTGGCATTAATCAGTTGCGTTCAACTTTTGAATTCCAAAAAAGTCATATCGGCGCAGGTTTGAAAGTGTTTACTAGAAACTTGATCCGTAATAAAATCGGAGCTTTGGGTTGGGAATTCACGAAAGATGAGCCAGCTGTTAATCAAAGATTGAAATCTATTTTATTTGAGGCTGCTGCTTCAAGCGATGATAAAATTGTTAATCAAGTAATTAAAGAGAAATTTAACAAATATGTTTCTGGTGATAAAGAAGCTATTGATCCAAATATAAAAGAATCAATATTTGCTGCAATTTCTCGGAATGGATATGAAAACGAATATGAGAAAATTTTGCAAATTTACAAGAATCCGATTTCTTTAGATGAAAAATCATTGGCTTTGAAATGCTTGGGAAGATTTACTAGTGATAAATTAATTGAAAGAACTTTACAAATTTCTGTGGATTCTGAAATTGTTAAGCCTCAAGACTTATTCTTTCCATTAGAAGGTTTGAAATCTCATAGAAAAGGTGTTTTAGCTTTATGGAAGTGGTTGCAAATTAATTGGGACGTTTTGACCAAAAAGTTTCCTCCAACTTCAAGTATATTAGGCAATGTCATTTTTATTTGTACATCCAGTTATTTTGTTCCTGGTGGCAGAGAAGAAATTCTTGAATTCTTTAAAGGTAAAGATTTGACTGGTATTGATAAAAGTGTGAAACAAAGTTCAGATATTTTGGAATCTAAATACAATTGGTCAGTTAGAGATAGCGACAAGGTCGAAAAATGGTTGAAAGAAGGTAAATACATTATAACCATACGTTTTTTTTGAATTTTTGCTACTTGTAAAATTAAATAATTGTATATAGAGATGTGAATTGCTTGAAAGATTATAAAAGTCTTTCATTTTTGAATTGCAACATCGTGATATTGAGTATGATGCAAATAATACTATACTGTCTTTTATTCAAGTATTTACAGTAAGTTTCGAAAGTAATTTATATCAAATACACTTTTTCAGTTTTTTAATTCAAATCATCACGAGGATTCAAACTGGAATAATTCAGGTAACTCCCAAAAAAAAAAAAAAAAAAAAAAATTAACAAGTTTTCCGAAATCAAAAAGAGATATCTTGAGTGAAGGAAAAACTCAAAAATTACGAAAAACATGACAGAGAATTTAAAAAACAATTGGAATTAATCAATTTAATAACTAGCTGAGGTTTAACAATGTCTACAAATTGAAAATTGAGGAAAAAATGCTAAAATAAATGATTGAGAAGGATGAATAAATCTATAATTAACATCATCAACGCTATTCGGCAATAAGGGCAAAAAAAAAAGAACAGTAATAATGCAACTAATGACAATAATAATAATAATAATAATTATAAAAATTTTGGGATTTAAATAGATGAGAAAATAGAAAGCTTTTGTCTCATATTCAACAATACCGAATTCGGATAGGAAGAGCAGAAAATATTTTTGGAAATAAGCGTCAAAAAAAGAAATATTAGTCAAACACATAGCCACAAAATAGTCTTTTTTTTTAAAAAAAAAGCTATATAAGTATAGTTGATAAGCGCAAGCTTGTTATTCAGTATCAATAACAGTATAATATATACAATCTTAAATAGAAGTAAACCCTATTACATTTAGGTATGAAAGGTGTAAAGACCTGTATTAAATTTAGGGACTGGCGCCCTTTTAGAGAATTATTTGAAGATGTCAGTAACCACATTATCTGATATGAATAGAAAAATACTAAAAATAATTGAGTAAGGGTTATGTACATTGTTATATTCTTTTTGTAAACAAAAACTCATTCGTACTTCATTCAATCAATTTTCTCGGTAATTCCGTGTAGCTTGGGTATATATAAACTTATGGCTTCTTTATCCATAGCTAGAATAGAACTTAAAAATAAGGTTTTAGAACTTGATATTAAACAAAACAAAAATTTTGACTGATAATTCATTATTTAAGGGATTATGAGTAATTGATACCTTCGCCTTATCATCTCAAAATTTCATAATCTCTCGTGAACACAATCCATGAAAGTATGTCCTATTGGAATTTTTTTTGTACTATTGCTTTATTTCGAAATTTCTCCACAAAAAAAGTTTAAAGCTTCTCTACTGGTTTTTCAAAATACTTCAGCTAATTTCTAATTTTTCTTGGAAAAAAAAAAGAAGAAGCTTATAATGAAACATATATACTCTATTATCGTATCAATTATCAAAATATATGTTTTGGAGTTGTTATTGAAATATGTAATGAATGAGTCTAATTCGCAGAGTATTTAATGTAATTGCTAGTGAGAATTTTGTCACCAAGGAGATTACTTATAAAATCATGATCCCCTTTTTAAGGAGAATGATATTACATTTTACTTGAGTGCTCATTATTGAATGCTATTAGTAAAATCTTTTAGCGTTGTGATTTAAATAGTAAATAGAAAAACTGTTCTAAATAAGAAGAACAGCAACTCCAGTTGTGGCGAACCGACCGCTTTGAATTTTATTTCTGCCACTATTTATTTTGGGGTCTTGTTTATTTCTTTCAAGGAGGTGGGAATTTAAACAGTCTTACTTATGATATCAGTAATGGTTCATTGAGTGTGTACTGATGGGTTTAGTGGATTACTAGCTTATGGCAAGTGCGAAACAAAAGAAACTCGGGGGATCTATGTCTGCTTCCCATTTTCAGAGATCAGTATTCAATTGTTTTCAAACCATTATCAAAAGTGTAATTAACCATCATCAGAGCCTGAATTGTCTGGTGAATTATTGTACGGCAAAAATACAGTATTCTAAATAGGGCTTATACAAAAATGAGACTCATAAAAGAGCCCCCAATAATGTAAAAGTTTTTATTTGCTATCTTATGAAGATCTTATGAAGATGTTTGTCATGGAAGATAATCTTGCCTCCAGTGTTTATTTGAAATTTGTTCAAACTAAATAAATCTGAACAGGCAACTCAAATAGTTGATTGACAAAAGCTACCAAAGCCAATATTGATATTGTTGGTATTTTTAATGATAAAATAAGTTCAGGTTTCATAGATCTACATTAAAGGGTGATAAAAAAATATTTGGCTTGCACTTAATCTAAAGCAACTTAAGCTCTCCTTGCTTTTCCTAGTTTTGAAAATTAATCTAAAGATCCATCTAAAGATCCGAAATGTTGTTGATCGATGAAAAAAAGACTTCTTTGGAAGCATCGAATTTGAAAAAAAAAAATATGGTGAATCTTTACTTAAAGATAATTGTTTGAAAAAACAAAAATCTAGAAATATTGAAACTACTAAAGATCTTTGGTCTTATTTAGCCAAAACATAATTTTAACAAAATAATAAACATGCGGACTTCCAATACTGGGAACCCAGTCATCACAGTTTTTTTTTTAAGTTATGCTCATAGCAAATCTGGTAATTCTGAATCCAAAGTGTGATAGTTATTAGTAACTTGGATTTCATTATTTTCTATACAAAAGTATGTTCTAATTCTAACAAATCCAAGAAAATTGGAAATCAAATTTATTGTGACTCAAAATTGGTATCCATGTATCACATTTAAAGGGAATGGAAATGAAATTATTGGGTTTCAATGATGTTATGAAACATGAAAAAGACGAGGTTTTGAAATCAGCTTTCTTTAACATAAGACTAAAATAGCCCCAATTTGAAATTAGATCTGGTTCAATAGCTTCAAACTAGATAATGAAGAAACTCAATTCAATTCCAATACTGTTAGTTTTTATAGAAGCTTACACACACGTGAAAGATAGGCCAAGCTGGAGGGAGAGATAGAGAGCTAGTAATGAAGGATTATAGATCTTAGTGATTTATTCAAAGATTCTCTCTTTGAAATTGACAGTTTGAGGCATAAATTCTTTGAACTAAGCTTCCAGTTGTAGAAATGAACCTGTTTTTAGATGTTGTTAATCAGTTGTTTTCAAAGATTGAATTCTGAAATTGCTAACATCAAGAAATGTTAGAAGGTTTATCATCTCGTAACAGAGTAGTTATTGCTTTATTGTATGCAAAGCTAACTGGTTTGACTGATATTAATAAGCGTTTGAAGCAAAGTTTAAACAGTTTAAAATCTAAGTATAATTATTAGTTAGAGACAGTGATAGAGTCGAAAAGTGAATGAGAGAAGATAGATATATTGTAATAACACGTTGTATTTGGATTTTGAGCACCCAGTAGAGAAAAGAATTTTTCTTATAAGAACTTTAATGTCGTGTAATTTAGTACTGAACCCAAACATTCCATCTATTGATATCTCATGACAGTTGTCCAAAGAATAAATAGAAAACGAATATCAATAGCGAAACTGTACAAAAATAAAATAAAATAAAAATAGTAAGTATTCCAAAACAATACTGGGAAAAAATAAACCTAACAACAACCGGTGATTTGAAAATGCTCACCAATTGAAAACTAACTATAAATCTATTAATAACAATAACCAAAAAAAAAAAAAAAAAAAAAAAAAATGAACAACAACAATACAACTAATAAGAACAAGAATCTTTTGTGAAAATTTTATTATTAATAATAGGATTCTAAATAAATAGAAAAAGATAATACATGTGTCTCATATTCAACAAGAGAAAATTCGTATAGAAAGAATAGGACATATTTCCTGTTCTCTTCTTACATATACGTCTTGTTCTTGGGAAAGGCCCAGAACTTGATAAAAAAGAAAATAGAAAATTAATCAGCCACAAAGAAAGCTATCTTTTTTGAATACAATATTATATTAAAGAACCTAAATCAATAAGATTTTAATATATACAGTAGACGCAAATCTTATTACATTTCAATTTGAAATAAATGAAAATCTATGTCATTTCATGGATCAGCTCTAATGTATAGTATATTGTTTGAGGATTTCAGTAAGTTATTCGATGATAAAAATAGAATGTTTTTGAAAAAGACAATCCAAGTTTTAACAAGGTATAGAACTTCTATGCATATTCTCACATAAGTTTCGTCTTTTATAAATAATTATATAAACTAATCAATAAATTAGGAACGGCTTCTTTAGTTGTGGCCAGAAGAAACTTGAAAAATAAGGTTGTTTAGTTTGATATCCCACAAAATGTTTGATTGCTAAGTCGTATTTGCAAGGTCCTTTATTGTTTGAACAATAATTAATTAATTATCATCTCAAATTTTTATGATATTTCTTGGGATGAATGAATGCTCTTTTGTTTCAGCATCTCTCCTCAAAAACAACAAAAATGAAGCACTTGTACCTTTCTTTTGTTCGTTCTTTTTTCAAATACCTCTAAGTAGTTTTTTTTTTTTGGGAGGAGGGAAAACAAAAACAAAACAATAAATTCAAGACAAAAATAAAATGGTCAGCTATTTTAGTGTCTTTGTAGTTTTGTTTGAAAAGAAAAAATAAAAAAAATTAGAGAGAAAACAATATAGTTTCATAATTCATAAACAATAAATACTACTGATATATGAGTTTCAACAACCGAGAGGTCAGTATGTTTAGATTTTCTTTTTTGTGTGTTCAACAATTTTTGGAGAAAAAAAAATCAAAAAATGAATGAATAAATGTATTTTTTTTTTTTTTTTGTGAAACATACATACTTTTGTATAAAAGGGTTTAAACCAGGAAAACGTTACTATTTGCGGAAGCTCAGCCTTTTATATGTCTTAGAATTGATACATTAGCACAGATCGAAAAATGTGCCTTGAAATTGATACATAGGCACAGATAAACAATCTGTGTGTCTTAAAATTGGTACATAGATACAGATAAAACAGTAAGGAACAAATTAGTCAAATCTAAAATACAGTTTTTGTTTCATTATTGATAATAAAAATTTCAGAAATAGAAGCTACAAAAAGACAAGAAAAAAACAAAAAAATAATAAGAAAGTGAATCAACCGTTCTTCTCATCCTACTCAATAAATAGAGACTTTTTCAAGTAGCTAATATTGAATTATTCAATAACTTTATATGTCCAATCTGAAAATGATTCTCTATTTGTTGATAAAAAACCCTTTATTTATTTTTTTTTTCATTTCATTTTATTTTATTTTTTTTTCCAATTTGTAGAAATACATTAAATTCGATGTAAGGCACACTTTTAATGAGGAAAATTAATTTTTTGTTTTTTCGGGATTAATAAAAATTTCTCGGTAATAACAAAATTTTCGGTAATAATAAAGTTATACTATTAATTACGAGAATAAAAGCAAAAATATAAGAAACCAACCCTCAAAAACAAAACAAAAAAACAATAGTGGATCTTTTTCTTTTTATTTATTTATTTTTTTTTTTTTTTTGTCTGTTTTGTTTTCTTAAAAAAAAACTTATATAGTATTATTATATGTTATTGTTTCAAAGTACCCTCGGCATTTGAGACATCTCCTACTCGCCAAAATTTGTTCAAAAGAAGTTTTTAGAGAAGGGTTTAACAAAAGATAATATCCGGAAAATGGAGTATATAAAGGTTAATATCTTCTTCAGTTTGAAAAGATTTTTATTGTAATTCACTTCTTTTCATTCATTCAAATCATCATCCTATTATTCAATCAACAATCTTTAAAAAACACACACTCTTTTAATTATCTCTTCAAAACAAAATGCAACTCGGATTACTTACTTTCTTGGCTTTTCTTAACCTTGCTGTTGCCAACCCAATTGATAAGCGTGCTACTTGTACTGTCACTACCAGTAACTTGAGTCAAATCAAAACCATCAAAGCTGATTGTACCAGTATTATTGTTGATGCTGTCTCCGTTCCTGCTGGGGAAACTTTGGATCTTACTGGATTGAAAAAAGGTACCACTGTCACCTTCGAAGGTACCACATCTTTCGGTTATAAAGAATGGACTGGTCCATTGATTTCTGTTTCTGGTCAAAACATCAAAGTTACCGGTGCTTCAGGTCATGTTATTGACGGTAACGGTGGTAAATGGTGGGATGGTGAAGGTTCTAACAAAGGTAAAATAAAACCAAAAATGTTTTATGCCCATGGTTTGACAGAAAATTCTGTCATTAGTTACTTGAACATTGAAAACACCCCTGTCCAGTGTTTCTCCATTGATGATTCTTCTGCTTTAACCATTGAACATGTCACCATCAACAACTCTGCTGGTGCTTCTCTTGGTCACAACACCGATGGGTTTGATATTGGTAGCTCCAGTTTTATCACCATTCAAGACTCCACAATCACTAATCAAGATGATTGTTTGGCTATTAATTCCGGTACTAACATCAATTTCTTGAACAACAAATGTTCCGGTGGTCATGGTATTTCCATTGGTTCTGTTGGTGGTAGAAGTGACAACACTGTTGAAAACATTTATGTTAAAGGTTGTTCCGTTGCCGATTCCGCAAATGGTGTTAGAATTAAGACTATTTATGGTGACACTGGTGTTGTTAAAAACGTCACTTACAGTGACATCACATTAAGTGGTATTACTGATTACGGTATTGTCATTGAAGGCGATTATGAAAATGGTAAACCAAAAGGTGTTGCCACTGGTGGTGTTCCAATCACTGATTTGACCATTACTGGTGTCACCGGTTCCGTTGATTCTAGTGCTCAACCAGTTTATATTTTAGTTGAAAATGCTGCTTCTTGGAAATTCTCTGGTAATTCTATCACTGGTGGTAAAACTTCCAAAAAATGTTCTGGTATCCCATCCGATGCTGGTGTTTCTTGTTAACTTATAACTTGAAACCTCTATTATCTATCCTATCTTTTTTTTTTTCATTTTTTTTCATCTTTTCTACTTCTCCTTTTTGTTTCTTTCTGGGCGCATCTCGAAAATACAAACAACAAGCATTCTTTTTTTTTTTTTTATTTTGAATTTTGCTTTATCTTAAAAAAAATTCAGTTCTACTTATTATAATAATTTTATATTTTTCCTTATATAATAATTATTCATTTATATCAAATACATCAATCAAGTGATAGATAATTCATTACCTTTTTTCTCTGTAGCTTTTCGTGTTTTTGTTATTAATATACACATCAACGCTTGCTTAATTGTAACTTATTGAATTGGTGAAAAATTGCTCTACATTTAAAAAAGAACCATAATTATTTTAAAACCAAGTATAAATCAACTATTTTGATAATTGTTATCTATTGTTGAGATATTCTAACCATTCTAATACTAAACCAGTTTATACTGTACAAAACAAAAACAAATGAAAAAAAAAAAAAAAAAAAAAAAAGATATAGAAAATACAAAGGATGAAAATTCCACTTGACTAAAGACGGTATCTGAAATAAGGATTTTTGTCACCCATTTCTGCCAATTGCTTACCAGAATAATGCTTATACTTGCCTTCAAGAATATCATTTTCTCTTTTCTTATTGATTAAATAATAAGCAATAGTGACAACCACTGTGGCAATTATTCCCATTCCAACAAAACCTAAAGATACACAATGACCTAATAAATAATGGGGAGCATCCTGAGCTCTATAAAAATTGGAACCAAAAGCCCCACCAAAATTTCCAAGTCCAATTTGTAAAGCCATTCCAATTGCTCTTTTATAATCACCAGCAAGATTGTTTGCAAGAAATGAAATGATTGCTGGAAACCCACTATACATTCCTATGGTTGCAATCAATAATCCGGCATAAATCGCCCCAGGTTTTGATTCTGGATCATTACCAATTGCCACAGAGAATCCAACAATGCAAAGAAGAAAACTAAATAAAATAAATGGAGAACGTTTACCAGATTTATCGGCAAAATATGCCAAAATAACTGAACAAATTGAAGCAACGACATAAATTGGAACGGTCATTAATTGGGCTTTAGCAGAAGAATAACCTAAAGCTTTGATAACCGAAGGTAAACTTAACGAGACCCCATAAGTTGGAGCAACAATACCATAATAAACCAACACTTGAGCATATATTTGCCAATCACAAATTGCTTGTTTGAAAAACTTCCATCCTTTTTCTTTGGTTTCAGGTTCAAAGAAGCTATGATCTTTAAGATCGTCAAGGGTGTCATTATTATTATTATTATCATGATCCAATTTATAAATAAGAAATTCTCGTTCTTCTTCATTAAGAAACTTTACATCTTCTGGATAATTATGAATGAAAAAATATGATAAAAAAGCGACTATTACCGTTAAAATGCCTTCAAGAATAAATATCCATCTCCAACCTTCTAACCCTGCAACTCCATTCATTTTACCAATACCAAAGGCCAAGATACCACTAAAAGCGCCAGCAATACTAGCAGCAGAATAGAATAAAGATACTCTTAATTGATATTCATTTCTGCAATAAAAACGAGTCAAAAGATAAGCAATTGCTGGAAAAAGAGAACTTTCGGCTTATTTGAAGAATGTTAATAATTTTTAAACAAAACAAAAATCTTTTTTTTTTTTTTTTTTTTTTTTTTTTTTTTCCAAAAAACAAAATTAAAAAAAAACTTACCAATACCAAGACAAAAACGAGCCCAAAATAAACCCATGAAATTTTGAACAAGTCCCATTGAAGTCATGACAATTCCCCAAGCCACCATTATTGAAGGAATCCAAATAGATGGACGAGTTAATTTCAAAATTACATTTGAAGGGACTTCAAATAACGCATAAGTGATGAAGAAAATTGTTAAACAAAGGTTATATTGATCACCAATCAAATTCAAATCATCTGTCATACCTTCAATTTTGGCATTACCAACATTACCGCGATCTAGATAGGCCAATAAATATAAAATTGATACTAAAGGAAGTAAATGCCAATCTAATTTTTTGAGCAATTTTTTCCCATCAATATTTGGGTATTTATCAATAGCGGTTAATTTTTTTTTAGTTTTTGAGCTAAAAGTTGATTTTTTCTCCAAAGTGTTGATATCATACGTTGAAATTGTTTCAATTTTTGATTCTTGATCTAGAATAGTATCATGATGTTTAATATTATAATCTTCTTGTTGATCTATAAATGTTTCATGAGCTTTGATGGTATAATCTTCTTGATTCATTTTTGATCATTTTTTTTTTTTTTTTTCAATTGCAAAAGCTAATTATTTTACAAAGCAACAAACAAATAATATTATTTATTTTTATTAAAAAAAAAGATTACATTATTATGAAGTATATATATATATATATATTATAGTTTGTTATAATGCAAAAGTGAGGAGGGGAATTACAATATTAATGGAATACAACATTAAAACAGTTGTTGTTGTTGTTGTTGTTCTTATGGAGGGTAACCCAATTGGTTGTTTCCCAAAATTTTAATTTTAATTTCAATTTATGTGAGTGGGGTTTTTATTGATAAATAATAAGTAATAAATGATAATAAATGATAAATGATAATAATAATCAGTTGCATCACGTGAACGTAATCAACATCTCTCTTTTTTTTTGACACATTTTTTTTTACGTCAAACTTTATTTATTTTACTCCGCATTTTTTATTTTTCATTTGTTTTTTAATATTATTTTTCATTTCCTTTTAAGCGAATTATCATTTTAATCCTCCCCCCTCCCTCTTCAATTGCCAATAAAAATTATATTATTATTCACTATTTGTATATATAAAATACAATTGTTTCAAAATTTTTACATCATTTTCACAAAGTGGGTAATGAATAGTTAATTTTTCAAGATTAAATTGGTTTTTAACTTTTGTACGTCTCTATTATATTTAAGATATATTAGGGGAAAAAGGAGGAAAAAAAAAATGAAAAAAATTTTAAAAGTAAAGACTCTTAAACTTGGAAGTTACCTATCAAATAATTGTCAAGCTTATTCATCACTAGAAATCAAAATTTTATGTTATTAATGTGCTAATTAGTTTCTGTTGGAAGGTATATATATGCTGCTTCTTGTTACTTCGCCTCAACTAAAGTTTTGAAGAGTCTTTTATGTTGATCCCATTAAATTTAAATCAAAAAATTCATAGAAAGATTGTAAAAGGAATAGCTTTATAAAAATTGTATAATTCCTTATTTATTAATTGCAATTATTACTAATGATTGATGATCTTGGGGTGAACAGTTGTTTAACCAGAAGCTTATAATTTCAAATACAATCAGTTTTGATTATTAATGTAGAAGTAGTATAATAATAACAGACTATATATATACATATGTGAAAATGCAAAATACGAGACCGAACAAACGCAAATTTTGAATTTGTTTAAACAATCTTTTCTACATTATTCAAATTAAGTAATGTTATGATAATAGTTATATCCAGATACATCTGATAAAATACAACCATATTCTATATTAAGTACCTTTTATATATTGTGTTAATGATTGAATATAAATGCATATATTCCAATAAATGAAAAAAAAAAAAAAAAAAAATGAATTGATGAAAATAATAAACAGTAAAAAAAAAAGAAAAAAGTTAATGTAAAAATGTAGAAATAAACAACCAACATGAATTCTTATTTGAAAAGTAAATCCCACCTTTAATTATTAATACAACTAAAAAAAAAAAAAAAAAAAAAAAAATACAATGTGCAAAAATATCATTGATCATCATCATCTTTATTTGGTTGATTGTTTTCCTTATCGATTCCATCATTCTCATCATTATCTTCATTGTCTATCACTTTTGAGGTTTCTTTTTCAGTGGGTCTATTCTGTTCCATTTTAGGAGTAGAGTTTTCAGTTAATGATTTTAAAGCAGTGGATCTTGATAATTCTTCAGAAATAATCGGAGTACTAGGTACAGAAGCATCTCTTTGATAAGAAACTGAAGGTGAAAAGTTTGTCATTCCTAGTCTTTCAACATATGAACCAATGGTACTAGCATAACTACTTCTTTTATAATCATTGTTTTTTTCTTGAAATTCAATATTATTATTATTATTATTATTACTATTGTTTGCATAATCATCTCCAATGATTTGATTGGCGCTAAAAATCTTATTATTGACAATTTTTTCATCATTATCCCAGATTCCAACTCTACTCCAAAACATCTTCAACCTAATCCTTGTACATTCAATCCATGCTTTCTTTTGATTCACTTCATTATCAAATTTCCAAACCCCAGTTTGAAATGATCTTAAAAATGCATATAATTCACAAGTACTTCTAATTCTAAACACACAAAATGCACATAATGGGAATGTATAAGAGAATTCTGTAGCACTATTTTCACTAATAGAAAGAGATGCCGAATCTTTTAAACTAGCTCTATTTGGACTATTAAAATTGCCATTATTAATATTATTGGCCGATGAATTTCTTGATTTATTATTTTTTTGATTTTTTGATGAATAAATCTTGAGCATATAAAGTCTTGCATGTTGTAAAGTATCATTTCTTGATTCACCACAAATAGAACATGGATCAGGAGTAGCAATTGGTCTTGATGTCGAATTAATTACCCCCGAGTTTCTTTTAAATGATTCATTTATAGAAGATATAGGTTCAATTATGGCTCTACCATTGACAATTGCACTCATTAATGATCTTTTTTGTAAAAATGATACTCCAGGAGCAGCATCCAATCTTAAAGTTGGTTGAATATCATCATGAAGAATTCTTTTATAAAATTTCGTATCTTTAAAATCAAGACTTACCGATTCATCATCAGCAGTATTGAAATTATTATTATTATTATTATTATGATTTGTAGTTCTTCTACTTTTAGCAAATGAAGCAAAATTTTCAAATAATTCTAAATCATATCTTAATGCTTGTACCGGTGGAGAGTAGATTAAACTTGAAATTATGTTTGAATTACCACCTATATCTTCAAAACTCGGAAGTAATCCACTACTATTGTTATTATTAATAATATTTGAAGCTTGATCAATTTCATTGTTGTTTAGTTCTGTGGTTGAAGATGACCGTGAACTATCATTTATATTTGTATTAGTTGAAGATTTAAAAGATAACCAGGATTTCTTCTCATGTTCTAAAACGTCCAATATTTCTTTCAATTGGGATAATTGTTGTTTATAAGTTTCGATCATCAAATTTTTTTCTTCAATTTCGTTTTGTAATTGTTTGTTTTTCTGTTTAAATTCATTTTCAGATTTTCTAGCAGTACTAACCATATCATTAGCTTGAGAAAATAATGCAGATGATAAATCTTCAATTTCTTTTCTCAACCCACTAACTTCATTTTCAGCTATAATTCTTAATCTTTGAGAATTGGTGAATTTTGCAGTCAAATCATTGAAATCATTAGTCAAATCGGTGTATTTTGTACTCCATTTTTCTGCTTCTGCTTTATAATTCTGTAATTCTTTTTTTAAAATCAATAATTGATTATCCATTGATTCCTTTGTAGATTCTTCAGTTTTGCTCATTGAATCCTAATTCTTGTTCTCAACTCTTCTTGACAATAGACAACCACTATTTTGGGAGGTAAGTATATATATATTTTTATCACAGATCAAAATAAAAATAAAATGGAATAAAATAATAACAAATTAAGATGCATTACTTTATTTAATATACCTAGGATTAAATTTGATGACAGGAAAAAAAAAAAAAAAAAAAACACACACTACACACACACACTACACAAGAAAAAAACAACTGGAACAAAATCTTATTTTGTACATGGGGGGTGTGAAGGGTGATGTCTTTGGTTATGATATTTAGATGGGATGGTTAAGTAACGTTTGTCTAGTAAGATTATTTTTTTTACTGCCTTACTATTTATAAGAGTATGCGGAAGTACACCAAAAGTACACCAATCTGGTGTACTTTAGGAAAAAAAAAAAAAAAAAAAAAAATAAATCACCTTTTATTGAATTATATACCAAAAGCTATACACAAAAAATATTAAACCGAAAAAAAAAAAAAAAAAAAAAAAAAACCCCCAAAAAAAAAAAAAAAAAAAAAAAAAAAAAAAAAAAAAAAAAAAAAAAAAAAAAAAAAAAAAAAAAAAAAAAA